>JANHGN010010246.1:12436-45555 GCA_024605025.1 Megaceryle maxima | reverse complement strand
GTAAGAAAGGCATACCTGTATCCTGCCCCTAAGAAAAACTTATAAATTAGATACAGATATACATACTTACAGATTAAATTAGATACAGATATACACACTTAAAATTCTATGGTACACTGTATGGAAGGGTAATCATGAATTTCATAAAGTAATCATTAATTTTTCAGTTTGACAGGCCAAAATAAAGCAAGAAAAATATAATCTAGGTTGAAGCAAATTAGCAAATACAAAAAGTAAACCTGAAAGTGTCACAACTGATCTGGTCTATTTGAAATGAAATGGTTTTTTTCTCATTTTCAAGATAACTATTTATAGTATTTTTCTTTTTCTAGTCACATGCCAATTTTAAAGGAAGAAAATAAGTTCTTATACTTTAACATTTCTAGAAGTCTAAATATCAAATCATAGCTTGATATTTGACATTTTTGATGAGGCTCATCCAACTTCTTGTTGACAAAGACAAGCAAATAAATTGAGTCTCATTTTGTGAAATGTACTGGAGCCTCTCTCTATATTTTGGTGAATTTGCTATTCATCAGCAGCATACATTAACTTGTTTTCTACATCAGTTTTCTGCTAAAACTGTGCAGCCAAACTGTAAATAGGCTTGAAGTTAAATATTCCTGTAGAAATGGTTAATACAATATTAAATTTTAACAACTTATTACCCAAATAAATCAGACATAAATGAAACACTGTACAACTAGAATTTATGTTCATTATAATGGATTTACTATTCAGAGTTATTTTAATCATCAAAAGAAAAGTTATCTGTGAAGAACCTTTTCATTTTTATGAATTATATTTTGAATAACATTCAAAAATATGCTTGCCAAATACATAGCAGTTTTCAATCTCAGGGCTTGTGTCTTTCCTCATTTGATAAAACATAAGCAATATTCTTATTTAGATAAGATTACAGGAAAATATGCTCTTAGGGCAGCCTGTTGCATTTTGCATGATTCAGCTTTGATTCCATGGGCATATCTTTTCCTTTCAGCTTTATTTATGCAGTCTGTTTAGTTTGCTTTACAGGCATGGCAGCATTCATAGGGTAGACCTATTGAACCAAACCGTAATAGATGTAATACATCAATACATTTGAGCTGAACAGCTTTAATTAGGCCTTCCCGGTCATTTCATCAATTCAGTGGAGTACCACTGGGATTTGGATAACACCATGCCTTCTGTAGTGCATGAGAATTACAGCACTCCTGCCCCGCTCTGCCAGTCACATCACAAGGTTAGACAATCAATGTTAATTCATACAGTAAAGTGTCTGCATTCCAGAACATAAATTTACCCTTAAAGTAATATCTTTGAGTCCCTAAAATCTTTCCAACCTTAATTATAAATTTGAAATTCAAGCTATGGTGAAATTTCCTGCCACACTGTTCTGTTGTTGCTCAGCAGCAAATTAAAGTTGTACTTTACTTGAAGATTTATGCTTGTCAGGTATAAGAAATGTATATGTTGCATTTGTCTCAAAGATATGATCTGCTAGTACTTGCACACAATACCACATCCAAAGTATGCTGTTATACTACTTTAGTAGCTCTCTTTATTTGTACTTCATTTGAGATTTATTTGTCAAACATGTTATATAGTATTTAAACAACCCTAAAGCAGAGAAGATAATCTATTCACATGCATTAACTTCTATCAGAATCAAATTTGTCCTGTTTAAAAACTATTTGATTATCTGCAATAGGTGTTCTGTAGCTTCTTTGTAAGTTTCCTTGTTTGCCTACTAAATGGCAGAGAAAAAAATATCATTGGAATAAAAGTAATTACATTACAATAATAAACATTTATATAAAATAAGGAGATGAGTGTGCTATGGCAACTTTTAAACTTTTGCCTTTTTCTTTTTACTGGAAAACAAAAGAACCATATTTTTCTCATGTACTTTCCATGGAACTGTCAGATTTTGAGATGGATTTCAAGCACTTCAAGGAACAGAGATACAGAGACAATGAGCAGAAAAGAATAAATGTTTGTAGAGAAATTAATTTGCTTAGCTACATTTGGAAATAATTGTAGATGGTAAGGATAATGCAGACTAGGTCCATGATTCTCTATGGGCACATCTACACAGCAGTCAGAGACATGAATAAGAAGCAGAGTCAAACATGCCTCAGTTACCTTTCCTTTAACTAGTTTAGGGACCCTCAGTGATGAATCTGTCTTGCCACTGGCTTAAATCCAGGCTTCAAAATGCACTGGGTATTGAAGTCTATGCTGCAATAGCTGTGTGCTACCTGTCCCAAAGGCAAAGATAATTCCATTACACCCAAAAAGTCTGAAATTTCTTCTCCAATTGCAATGCAGGTATAAGAATATCATAGTTAACTTATTCTGGTATAAAAACAAAACAAAAAAAAAAACAAAAACAAACAAAAAAAACCAAAACAAAAACAAAAACAAAAACAAAAAAACCAAAAAAAAACCAAAAACACCACCCTGAATTATTAGGCAGACAAATTAATAACAGATAATAAATTCAGTTATGTTATCATATTTCCTTCTCTCACGGAAAGCTGTACAAGTGCTCTTAATTACAATAAATAAAAAGGACTGAGAATCTGAGAAAATTATCTCAACACTATTCATATCAGGCAATCATAACTGGATATCATTTTCACTTGACCTTAACGATTATAAAATTAACTAATTAAAAAGTGACATATATTGGATGGAGCAGGATGTATATCCTGGTCATATAGCCTCTTAACCTATCCAGAATACTTTGGCTTTTGTGTTTATGTACAAAGGACAAATTACATAATCACATATTCCAAGAATGGTTGAGGCTGGAAGGGACCTTTGGATTAATGTTTTCTGATCTTCAGATGGAACCTACTGTATTTCAGTTTGCGCCCATTGCCTCTGGTCCGTTCACTGGGCACCACTGAAAAGAGTCTGGCTCCATCTTATTTAGACCTTCTTTTCAGGTATTTATTTAGAATGACAAAATCCCCTTGACCATTTTCTACTTTAAGCTGAACAGTCTCTCAATCTTTCCACACAGGAGAAATACTCCAGTCACTTCATGATGTTTGTGGCCCTTCATTGGACTTTCTCTAGTATGTCCATATCTCTCTTGTACTGAGAAGCCCAGCACTGAACACAGTACTCCAGGTGTGGACTCACCTGTACTGAGTAGAGGGGAAGGATCACCTCCATCAAGTTTCTGGCAACACTCGTACTAATGCAGCCTAAGGTACCATTGGCCTTCTTTGTGTCAAGGGCATATTGCTGGCTCATGTTCAATTTGTTGTCTAACAGGACCTCCATGGCCTTTATTGCAGAGCTACTTTCCATCTGGCTATCGCCCAGCATATATTCTTTCATTTGGGTTGTTCCTACCTAGATGCAGGAATTTGCACTTCCCCTCTTTGAACTTCCTGAGGTTTCTGTCAGCCAATTTCTCCAGCCTGTCAAGGTCCCTCTGGATGGTACCTGTCAATGTCTGCTAGACCTATAACAGAGACTATTAACCCCTCTCCCTCCCCAAAGGGGTAGAGAAAGGGAATAAGGGAGAGAGACTTAGCGATTACAAATAAAAGATAGAACAACTTTAATGAAAGTAATAATAATAAAATGGAATATATACAAAACCAGTATTGAACTCAACCCCACCTGATGGCAATTACACCACCATCACCAGGGATGTTGTAGAGCAGACACTGGGGTCCCAGGCTGGACTCAGTAGCAGACAGGAACAGTGTTCAGGAGTTAAATTCTGGTACTGGATTCAGGAACACATGGATCAACACTGAAGGCAGAATGGACAGTCCCCCTCAGATGCCAGACACTGAAGAAGAAGAGGAAAAGCTTGACCCTCATTATGCCTCAGCTTTATACTGAATATGATGTATATGGGATGGAATACTTTGTTGGTCAGTTTAGGGTCACCTGTCCTGTCCGCTCCTCACTGCAGGTGTGGCCTTTTACTTTCTGTACCCCCAACATGGTACACAAGATTTATCAGTGACCTTGGTCTGCACTCCAATCCTTGGTAGTAACTCTAAACACTGAGTGCTATCACTGCTAGAAGCAGACACTGTCTGTGGAAATATGCAGTTAACATAAGAAAGTGCAGTTAGAAGAACTGAAAAGTAAAATCACTGCACATAATTGTTCTCTTCTATCTCAAACCAGGACAGTACCACAAGCCTCTGGTGTATCAGTGACTTCTTCCAGTTTTGTGTGCTACAACAGTGTCACAGAAACCATGAACAAACTACTGAGGGTACATTCTGTCCTATCATCCAGCTCATTATGAAGATGCTAAATAGGACTGGAGCTGGTATTGTCCTCTGGGATACACCAATAGTTGCTTGCCTCCAACTAAACTTTGTTGCCCTGAGCAACACCTCTGGGTCTGTCTACTCAATCAATTTTCAACCCACCTCACTGTCTGCTCATCCAGGTTGACTTGCCTGTAGTTCTCTAGGTTCTCTTTCTTGTTCTTTTTGAAGACAGAAGTGACTTTTCCAGTCCTCAGGTGCTTCTCCCAATTGACACTATCTGTCAGATAATATCAAGAATGGCTGCATCCCATCAGGGTCTATCAAATTATGTACACCCAGTTATGTAGTTGTTTTATCATCTGACCCTCTTCCACAAAGGGTAAATTTTCCTTGTTCCAGACTTTCTCCTGGTCTCTGGGGCCCAGGATTCCTGAAGACTGGTCTTGCTATAAAAGACTGAGGCAAAGAAGACATTCAGTACCCCATCCTTTTCCATGTCCTGTGTAACCAGGTCTCCCATCTTGTTGACCAATGGGCCCACATTTTCCTTAATCTTCCTTTTGTCTCCTTTTAGTACTTATAAAAGCCTTTCATTGTTACCTTTGACATCCCTGTCCAGATTCAAGTCCATCTGGGTTTTGGCCTTCCTAACTGCATTTCTGCATGGTCAGATAGTATCTCTGTGTTCCTTCCAGTTAGCCTGTCCTTGCTTACACATTATTTATGCTGCTGCCAATACTTTTTTTTTTTTTTTTTTTTTGGTGTTTCAGTGTGGTAAGTAGTTCTTTGTTCACTCATCTAGGCCTTTTGGCATTTTTGCCTGACTTTGGGATGGACTTTGGATGGACTGCTATTGAGCTTGGAGGAAGTGATCCTTGAATATTAAAGGACTTTCTTGGTCCCCTCTTCCTTCCAAGGTCTTAATGTCTGTAGTGTCTCATATCAGATCACATACAAGAGTGTTCTGTCTCATGTCTGGCATCAGTCACTCTTCAAGGTTGCACTGGGTTTATGTGTCAAGATTTTAGTATCTGGGGAGGCTACAGGGGGCACTTTCTGTGAGAAGATGACAGAAGCTGCCTCCATGTCCAGTTCTAACTGACTCCACAACAGACTCAGTGCTGGCCAAGGCCAAGCCAATCACTGATGGTAGTAGAGCTTGGTGATAACCTATTTAAGGAGGGAAAAAATCTGCATAATAACATGAGAGAAACAACTCTGCAGACACCAGGGTCAGTGAAGAAGGAGAGGAGGAGGTGCTCCAGGTGCCAAAGGAGAGATTCCCATGCAGACCACAGTGAAGACTATGGTGAGGTAGGTTGCCCCCCTGCAGTCTACGGAAGTTAACAGTAGAGGAGATATCTACCTGCAGCCCATGGAGGACCCTAGCTGGAACAGGTGGATGCTTGAAGGAGGCTCTGATGCCATGGAGAGCCCACTCTGAAGCAGACTTCTGGAAGGACCTGTGGCCTCATGGAGAGAAAGAAGCCCACAGTGTCAGGAGTTGTGATCCTCTGGGGGGACCCATGCTCAAGTAGTCTATTCCTGAAGGACTAGAACCTATGGAAGGGACAAATGCTGAAGCAGTTCGTGAAGAACTGTAGCCTGTGGAAGGACCCATGTTGGAGTAGTTAGAGGACTGTGTCTTGTGGAAGGGACCCCACACTGGAATAGGAGAAGAGTGTGAGGAGTCCTTCCCCTGAGAAGCAAAGAGTGGCAGAAACAACATGTGATGCACTGGCCACAATCCCTATTCCCTGTCTCCCTGTGTCACTTGGTGGGGGGAGGAGGCAGGGAAAATCAGGAGTAAGGTTAAGCCTGGGAAGAAGGGAGGGGTGAGGAGAATGTGTTTTAAGATTTGGTTTTGTTTTCTCACTCTGATGTGATTGGTAACAAATTAAATTAATTTCTCCAAGTTGAGTCTGTTTTGCCTGTGACCGTAATTGGTGAGTGATCTCCTTCTCCTTAACTCAACCATGAGCCTTTCATCATGAGTTTTCTCTCCATGTCCATATGAAGAGGGGAGTGATAGAATGGCTTTGGTGGACAGCTCATATACAGCTGGTGGTCAACCCACCAGAATGGTAAAAATATAGATGCTTTGCAGCCTGCTAGAAGTATTTCATACTGCACGGTATAACTCTAAGATTAGCTCCAGACATTGTGATGAATAATCTGCCACATCTGCAAACTCAGTCTGGATCATTTAACAGGATAATACTGCCTTCAGTTCCATACAGACTATGGAGGAATCAGTTTCTTCAACTTCTTGGGGACTTCATAAACGAAGTTGGCCAGAAATTTCAGGCAGGCTATATTGGTTAAACAGCCAGTCAGTTCTTTTGAACATAGTACAGATATAACCTATTAAAATGGTCTCAGAGTTCATATTCTTGCTTAGCTTCTTTCCATATGAAATGTTCTAATCTGATATTTCTTTTCTCTGCAGAAGTAGAAAGGATTAATCTGTAATTGCCTTGATGGAGACACTCAAATTTTAATAACTACAACCTTAACAGGATTTGAACAATACGCTGTCTTTCAGCTATGAAACTGACATTTATACATAAGTCCTCCTAGTCTTTGCTTGCCATTTTTTAGAATTTATAGATACATTATTTTACTTTCAGCATAGGTGTCTTATATTTTTCCAGTTAATGAAACAGAAAGATATTAATATTTCATTATTGTAGTTTTTAATAGTCAGTAATTTAATGTAAAGGTCAAAAATATAAAACTGTATATGTTATAGTAGTTGATGTCAGAGACTCACACATTCAGGCTTTAATTAAAATCACAGCTAATTTATTACACTGCACATAATTCTCTTCTCAGTTAAAACAAATAATGAAGAAAAATTAAGCAGAATTTGGCAATATCTTTACCTTTCACTAGGTCATAATTTACATTTTGTAATGTCTTGAGAAAATTGATAAGTTGCCTTATAAAAAATAAGTAAAAACCCCATGAAGGTATAAAACCAAACAAAGTCAAACATACAGAACTTTTTTTTTCTTTTTCTTTTTGAAATCTGTTGGCATAAACTAATATCAAATATCACCAGATATATATACACTATTTACTATACAATATCTGAGTAGTTAATGTACTTCAGTCTCAGTAATATGTACTTTTTATATTTTTCCTTTTCACAGCATCACTGTTTAGACTTTTAATATCTCAGAATAGCAGTTCTTCATGTCCTTAATACTATGAGTACATTTACTTTGATGTCCCTAGAGTCCAAAATGTATTCATCTATGACTCCGGTATTTTGGCACTGCTGAAACAGTAATTTTACAAGCATTTGTCTACTCTGTAGGTTGAACTGGAAGGGCAGAGGAGCAGGTTGTGGAATGTGAAGTGGGGTCTTTCACTGACTGACAAATCCCCTGAGAAGAGACAGTCCCAAGCTCAGAGAGACTGGCAGCTCCTGCAGCTATTGGACCTGAACAGCTGCCCATTGCAGCTGAGCTGAAAAGGGTTCTCTAATTATCTCAACATTAACAATCAACTGGTTCTGGCCAGAAGGGACGACAACAGAGAAGTCTCTTTGTAAGCTACTTAAAATTTTTCATAGACTACACGCAGTCTGCAGTCTGCCCTTTGTGACATTAGGCAGTCTTGTAGCAATAAAAATAGTGGTATTACTGCTAAGTAATTTAATTATGCTAGAGAAATACAGTAAAAATTTATCAAGGCTGCTCATTATGAAGCAAAGGGCATTTTTATATAAGAAAACACTGAAATACTGGGGACAGTTTTAGCCCAATTCTTGAAGCTGAATGTTGCCTTAAATGTTATTTTGAACCACTGTGGTAATGATTGTTTAGAGGTGTTTAATTCATGAAAATGTAGAGAGAGGGGGAAGTAAAATAAAACCAGAAACATATCCCTGTACCATCTGGAATAATGGTAACCTAGGTCATGATTAGTGAGTCTATGACAAGGACGGAGAAGGCAAGACAAAGATATGTAGAACTTTACAATGTAATGTGGAATATCTGTCTGACTATTTGAGTATTTGTCCTTCTGTCTATTCCAAACTGAGATTTTCCCCTGAGAAAATCCTCAAGTTTATTATTTATAAGGTATATGTGTCCTAGCTGGCTACCAATAACCACACAGCCAATCTCTCACTCCCTCCCCAGGTGAGATGGGGAGAGAATCAGAAGAGTAAAAGCAAGAAAACTTGTGGGTTGAGATAAAGACAGTTTAATAAGTGAAGATAAAACTGCGCAAAAAAGCAAAGCTAAACAAGGAATTCATTCACCATTTCCCATTGGCAGGCAGGTGTTCAGCCATCTCCAGGAAAGTCAGGCTCCATTATGCATCTTGGAAAGATAAATGTCATAACTCTAAATGTCCCCTCTTCCTTCCTCTTCCCCCAGCTTTATATGCTGACATCATATGGTATGGAATATTCCTTTGGTCAAATGGGGTCAACTGTCCCTCCCAACTTCTTGTGCACCCACAGCCTGCTCTTTGGTGGGTTGGTGTAAGAAGCACAAGACATTTTAACTCTGAGTAAGCACTTCTCAGAAAGAGCTAAAACATCCCTATGTTATCAACACTGTTTTCATCACAAATCCAAAATAAAGATGCATACAGGCTACTGTGAAGAACATGAAATTATTTATCTCTGGTAGTTGTAAAGCTATTTAATATCATTAATTAAAGTTAAAACCTGTCCACTGATTATATACATTTAACTGAAACCAGAAAGATTTTGATGTTTTTTCTGATTACAAATCTTTTTACAATAAATCATTGTAAATAGTGTATTTTGTGAAGCCTTTTTTTTTTTTTAAGAAAGAAGTTTATTGTCTCAGTTTAACATGACTTCCTGTGAGAGGAAGTGACTGAGAAGAGTGTAGAATTTCCATCCTAATGGTTTTTAAAAGGTTTAATTGAACAAAGCCACACCTAATATAATATATTGGCAGCAATAGTCCTGCATAAAAGGGAGGTGACTTCCATATTTATTGTCATTAATTACTCAAAGTAAGAAGGTGTTTGTGAAATAAATATCATGTATAATAAGAAATATTCACTGAAATCTTTGCAAAATAGAAAACCAAACATGAATGATATCTAATTTACTATAAAGAACTATAAAAACTTTTACAATTTATAAGTAGATTTTTGACCTAATATGTTTAGAAAACAGTACTACTTAAGAGTTGTCCCCACTTTTTAGGAATTTATAAATGGGCCAAAAGACAATTTAAAAATAAAGAAACTTCACCTAAAAAGGATTTACTGAAGTTACTGGAAAAATCTCTTGATTTAAATCAACTTGGCATATCAGACCTGTAAGATACTCTGGTAGTTGTCATGTCATACTCAGGGTTAGGATTTTTTTTAATTTTGTTTTTCTATATCTTGATTTTTTGTTTGGTTGGGGGTTTTTTTGTTTGTTTTTTGGGGTTTTTTTCTTTATATTGTCAGCACCATTCTAGGAAAAACACTTAATATCTATACACACCAGTTTTCACATTTACAGAAGTATGGTGATTTTTTTCACTCAATGAGCTGTTGTCAGAATTAATTAGTGTAGCTACCAAGTCTAAAAAGTCTTTGCTATTTCGAAGAAACCACTGAATTAAATACTGTAGCTGTCCCATTAGTTTCAGTTGGATTTCTGCTTGAATACATAATGTAATATTAGTTTATTATCATCAGATAAGATATTCTGCTATATTTTGATTCTCCTACTAATAGGAGGTAGGACTTTCTTTTCAGTTTGATTTGATATTTTTGTGAGATTTTTTAAAAAGCAAAACAAAAACAAAAACAAAACAAACAAACAAAAGAATAAATTAAAACTGAGAGACTGTCAAAATCTCTTTACACAATGTTAAAGGCATCCAGAGCTGATACTGTGAAATAATCAGAAGTATGGTAAATATAACATTCCCTATGCATATGCTGGAGAAAATACAGTTTTTCAAGACCTTGTTCCAGTTTAAGTGGAAAAGCATGCATTTGGCTTGATATCAGCTAGACTTCAGGTTAATCACACTTTCAGCTATCATAGAGTGATGGCACATAAAAGCTGAAGTGAGACTTTGCATTTAATAGATTAAATTCTATTTGCTGAAAACTGATAGCAGGTTTGGCAGTTGAATGATGTATTTCCGGAAATGGGAAGATGTCCTAAAAGTAACTCATGTCTGTTTCCAAAGATTTATTAAAACTAAGTTGACACTTGCATCACTGATAGAGGTAATTTCGGAGCTCTTGAAATTCTACTGACCCTAAGATAATGAAACCACCACCTTGTGCGCATTTGTATTCTGTGGCATGTAACATGGGCTCATGGTTTGGAATGTGAAATGCTATCATTATGTGCTAAAGGAATTCATACCAGTAACTGAGGGCAAATGCATAGACTTGAAGATATTTCAAGAAAAGATAGATTCAATACTCAAAACCAAATGAGGACTCTGTGCATAAACAACGATAACAGGTTATTTGGACAGTTAATAAAACTTGGAGTTCTGTAGAATGAGTGCAGCCTTGTAACTAAGGCTGGGGTTTTTAAGGATTTTTTTTTTATCCAGTATCACAGCAAGAATTTATATTATGCCCTAAAACAAATCAAATCCAGTGGATATGAAAAGTACCATGAAATGTGCTTAGTAAAGTCTTGCTGAGGCAGAGATATGTGCATATTTATAACACAGACAGCCATAGGCTGTACAAATGAAAGCTTCGCTTATAATCCAAATAATGTTTTTAACAGTATTTTAGATAAGAAGGATGTGTGTTAAACTCTGATCAAAAGTATCAAATCTTTAGGCTCATTCAAAATGCGGATTGTCCATATGAAATGGGATGATTATTCTAAAACGCAGCAGAAATACTAATGAAAAACAAGTGGAAGCACTGGAATATTTCATTGCTTTCATCAACTTTTTCAAAAAGACCCTCTCCAAAACCCCTACAACTTCCCCATGATTCACATGCACTTTGTAAGGTGTTTGAAAATTCATGGAAGTTAGAGCAATGAAGCTAATCCAGTAAATGGTCCCGAGGAGACTGATCACCACTGGATAAATAGAAAACTGGTAATCAGAAAAAAAAAAAAAAAGGAAGAAAGAAAAAAGCAGCTTGTTGCTGTGTGAATTTATAGTTAGCACATACAACTTGAACCTTTCATTTACAAATTGTGCAAATCGATTAAGGTATGGGAGGAGGGAGATAAATAATTCTGTCTTCTGACACTGAGTAGTAGGGGCAAGGTAATGGGGAGAGTAATCTTTTGAGGAAATTAATCTTGAGATTGTACTTATTATGCAAGAGTTTACATCTGGAAGGTTACTTTCTTTCTGGAACACTGTTTCAAATGGTTACTTTTTATGCAATTAGTCAAATAGGTTTTGTTTTGTCCCAATCATTTTTAGATGGCTTTGGTGCTGAAGATTTTTACTGAAATAAATTTCTTTCCAGTAAAATTCTGCTACTATACTTGTCACAAAGTGCACAACACTTGGCTAACAAGCTTGTCCTAGCTCCATTAAGGACTTTAAAAATGAGACCTTTGTGTTTAAAAAATCCAAGGAGCTTTTCATAGAATAATCTAGGTCCAGGCAATAACACTACTCTACATGTCCACTGCTAAACCATATCCCTAAGCACCATATCTGCATGACTTTTAAACACAGCCAGGGATGGTGATACAACCACTTCCTTGGGCAGACTATTCCAGTCTTTGATAACCCTTTTGGTGGAAACTCTTTGATAGCCCTAAACCTCCCCTGGCACAACTTGAGGCCATTTCCAATTCTCCTATCATTTATTACATTGTATAAGAGACTGGTACCTACCCTTGTACAACATCCTTCCAGGTCATCGTAGACAGTGATAAGGTATCTCCTCAGCCTTCTTTTCTCCAGAGTAAATAGACTTAGTTGCCTGAGCCACTTTCATAAGACTTGTTTTATCAGGGTCTGTGCTATTCTTGGAAGCTGCAGTCAGGTTTCATTCAGAAGAACAGAGGAAGGACAAGACACCCAACTCCAATAATATCTTCATGCCTGCAGTTCTTATATAAGGCAGACATTTGGTCTTGGGTCTATGTGCCTCAACCTGCAGGGTATCACAGCATCTCTCATTCTTCAGAACAATACTTGATTTATTGAGCCAATGAGATAAAGGATGGGGCATCCATTCTTCTAGAACTCTCTTACCATTAGTAATTTTGAAGCCATGCCATAGAATCATAGAAACACAGAATCATTTAGTCTGGAATACCTTTAAGATCATCCCTTTTCAGTTAGTTGCAGAGAGCAAGAAGGTGTCCCTCAAGCCTACTCTTCTCCATGCTAAACAACCCCAGCTCCCTCAGCTGCTCCTCATGAGACTTATGCTCTAAACCCTTCACAAGTTTCATTGACTTTCTTAGGTCATGCTCCAGAATCTCAATGTCCTTCTTGTAGTGAGGGGCCCCAAAATGAACACAGTATTCAAGGTGTGGCCTCACCAGTGATGAGTACAGGGAGACAATTACTTCCCTAGTCCTGCTGGCCACTCTATTTCTGATACAAGCCAGGATGCCGTTGGCTTTCTTGACCACCTGGGCACACCGATGGCTAATACTGAGCCAGCTATTGACCAACAATCCCAGGTCTTTTTCCACCAGGCAACTTTCCAGTCACTCTTCTTCTAGCCTATAGAGTTGCATGGGGTTGTTGTGACTCCAGTGCAGGTTCCAGCATTTGGCCTTAGTGAATCTCATACAATTGGTGTCAGCCCATCAATCCAGCCTGTCCAGATCCCTCTGCAGAGCCTTCCTAACCACAAGCAGATCAACACTCCTACCCAATTTGGTGTTATCTACAAACCTACCGAGGGTACACTTGATCCATATGAATCTGCATTACCTAAATCTAATAATTAATTTCTAAAGTTAAGTACAAAGGCCCACATTTGTGCATTGTTTACATGTTCTCAACCAAATGTGGTGTCCTAGCACTATTTTAATATTATTATAGCTTCAGAACACTGAAAGAAAATATAAGTACCTTTCTTTGCATCATATTTTTAGCATAGGTTTTTCATAGTCCTTCTTTATTTAGAGGTAATCACCAGGAAATTTTTCATTCCCTTTCTACTCCTTTATGATCTATGAAGTACACCACAATGTTTTCCCCACATTCTTTTTTTTAGTTTAACGAATTATGAGAAAGTGAAAAATTTTCACTGGAATCAAGCTTCTTTCAGTGTAGTCTAAGCTGATTACATATCAGTTTAATATATTCTCAAAAATGCCTGTGAGAATGTCTATAAAGGGAGATATCCTGATTTACTTTTAAAAATTCATGACAGTTAAATATCTTGCCATTTTCATGCATACACAGCTTGAAGTGGTTTAGAAACATATTCAGTTAAATAGTTGTAACTCCTTTTAGGGTACATTTATGTCAGAGTCATCAGTTATTTCACTCCAATTAGAAAATATGCTCATCTTCCAAGATTTGGTAGATATCTGTCTGTGAATACCAGTCTGGAATATATATAACTTATCTCAGTAGAATAGCCCTAAATACTGAGTAAAAGGTAGGAGAATAGCTACATCTAACTTACAAAGTATATTGCTTTTTCTCCAGTACGACTTCACTGAGGGTAACTCAGAGTGGTAACTATTCTTATGAAAAAAAAAAAACCAAAACAAACTACTTGTCACTAGTGAAAACAGAGCTCAGTTTAAAGGAGACCTATTTTCTTAAATGGATATATAACTGAAGAAATATATTGTACCACCTGCTTCTGCTAAAGGAACAATTATCTCTTTTCAAGCATCATTTAGGTAACATAGCTAAGTAACTATTAGTGGCAAATTTTAAAAAGAAAAAAGATACAGAAAAAATATAAATTCTTCTTTTCATGGTACTATACTTCAGTTTTGTGTTTTGTTTTCAGTAGAATAATTCAGGTTAGAAGGGAATTCATGAAGTCAAATGGTCCAAATCCCAGCTCAAAACAGGGCCAATCTTCAATTTAGATCCAATTTAGATTTAGATGCTAATACACTACTTAATGATTTGGAGCTACCTAATTTCATTTGAGCATTTAATGAGAATGCATTTATGCTGGTTTTCACTGGCACTTACTCTGGGAAAATTATAAATTTGCAAATAGCAAATTTTCAAGAGAAGAACTACTGAGATGTTTGAAAGTATTTTCTCCAATTTTCTTTTCTGTTTTCCTCCATATGACTGAACAAGTATAATCTGGCTTACCCACATTTTCTTTCAAACTACATTATAATCTTTTCCTTTGTACTCAAGAAAAACAAGGAGAAATATGCAAAGACAAATTGTCCTTCATATTTCAAGAAATGATGTTCTGTTCATCAAGGTAGAATTATCTGCTAAAAATGCATTAATTTCCACAGAACCTCAACATGTTTACCAAAATTCATTTTAAATTTATATTAAAGCTATGACTACTTAAAATGTTTTTAAATTGCTTCCTAACAAATTATCCATGGACATATTCCAAATGGCTCACTTCTGCATTTACTCTCAGGAAAGCTTAACTGCAGCAAAATTCAAAGCTTATGACAAATAGGTTTCATCTTACAGCATCCTTTAGAAAGAATTTAGGTCATCAGTGATAGGTGATTTGTGACTGTGATCTATGTGATGCATAACGGTATTATGATAAATATCAACCAATAATGTTAGTCACAAACTCTAAGAGTCCATAAAAACAGTCATATAATTGAGTTAATGTGTACATTTAAATCCAGTTGCTATAATGAAAATAGTAACCTCAGAGGGTACAATTCAGCTCTGAGCTTTCTAGAAAGCTGCAAGCTCTTGAGGTCTTCACAATAAAATACAATATTTAAATGGAGTTCTTGAGGTTTTTTCTTTGGTTGGTTGGGCTATTTTTCAGGCATATGTTTTCTCCTTGTGAAAACAGAAGCTGTACTTTGAGAAATACCAAGAATAACATATTTTATCAATGGGGGAGTGTTCTGCTACTTCTTTCCTGGGTGATTTTTTATTTCTTTTAACAGAGAACTTCAATTCCTTTCTAGTAGCAAATGGCCAAAGCTCTACTGGAAAGGAACTGAGGGAAATCCAAGAACCTCATACTTAAACATCAGACAAGATCATGTCCATAAAAAATGCAAACCAACAAAGGTAAAAATCACAACAATCATATTTTTAAAATACTTGGGCCAGAATTTCTGATTCGTTACCATGACTATGAAAGCAAATAAGAAAGGATTTTTTTGACATTAACTTTGCACTTATCTGGTTACCAAAGGAGCAATACTCCTCTTGTAAATTAATCATTAACTTTTATTCCCAAAACAAATTATTTGAGAGAAAAACAAACAAATGCACACCTTTCTTAGAGTGCAAATCATCATGGAATTATTGCTAAACTTATCTATATAAAATCCTGTGTCTCATATGTTACTATGCATCCTGAGAAGGTTGAAATACACTGGCAAAGACCTAATTTTGTTGACTTATGAATGTGCAGAAAAATTTCTGAGAGGACAATAAAAATCCATAACTTATTTGTGGGGAATTAGAAGAGGAAGAACATCGGTCATAGACTTGCTATAAAATTAGTCCTTTCTGCCCTAAAATAACTTTCCTCCTGCATAATGTATTTTATTGTTACAAAGGTCATTGTTTTTTTGAATAAGTGGAAATAATCTGTGAAAAACAGTTTATATAATGCAAATGGGAGAAGATGGCAGAGGCATGCATGTTATCACAAAGTACAATTCTGACTACATACCTGATCATTGAAAAGCTTTCTAAAACCATGACCATCATGTGGATAAGGATAAGAGAAACTGAGTTTACCAGAAAACTCCCAAAATGTATGTACTTGATAATGCCTGGTTTTTACAGATTATTTATTTTTCTGTTCATTGGAAAGTGATTTTCACAGAATGTAGGAGCCATTTCCTTTGTTTTGCAGAGGGAAAAACTGCTCCAGGGCAGTCACAAGCTCTAGCTGAGGAGAGAACCAAAGTTCAGGGTGACTAGCATATTTCTCCACTGATTACATTAGAACAGTTTGCAAACCTAGTTATTACTATTTCTTCTATTAGCATCTTTTCATTCACCTTAGCTATACCACCCGAAAAGCTACAGCACTTTAACCAATGAAATGTTTCATGCTAGCATAAAGTATATAGGTAAGATTTTCAAAGGTCCAGATCAAAGTCTTTGCCTTTTACTAGTGATATCAACAAAGTATACTAGCAGAAAAACTAAGATATTCATAGCTGTTTGAGTAACATATATAGACTCCAAATGCAGTGTAAGCGATGAAGATGTCAGGGTCAGACTAAAATCTCTCACCTAAAAAGAAGCATCTAGTGTCATTTTAGATTTCCTAGAGTAACACTTACAGACTTTAATGGCTTCTCCAGAAAGGAGCAGGTTTCCTTGATGGTCTCCTGTCATGTCTGCCATCCCTCTGCCAATGTTTTAGGCAGTTCAAACATCACTAAATAGCTATGTTTAGGCAACTAAATTAAATACCTGATAAAGATAATTAATGGTATCTGGGCAGTAAACTGAGGAACTATGGACAACTAGTGGTGTTTGAACAAACCTAGACTACCCAAGATACATTAGCAAGTATCATAGAATCATAGAATGTTTTTGGTTGAAAGGGACCTTTAAAGATCATCAGTTACCATAATCAGGAACTTCTTTCACTAGATCAGATTGCTCAAAGTCCTATCCAACCTGACCTTAAACAATTCTAATGATGGGTCATCAACAGCTTCTCTGTGCAACCTCTGCCAGTGTTTCACCACTCTAATCATAAAAAAAAAAAGGTCTTCCTTTATAAACTCACCTATATGCCCATCTCTGTTCTTTTTCTCTGCCTTCACAATCACTATTTCACAACCTAGAAAAGGTTATACCAAATGTTGAACTCACTTTTTAGCAGTAGTAGGGTACTTTCAAATAAGCATTCTTAAAAGAAAGATTTTTCTATCAAACTATAGAAGAACAAATTCTACATTTCTTCATTAAGCAAACCCACACCAAAAGTATTACTTCATTCACTCAGGAAACATAACAAGTTATCTAATCAATAGCTTCCAAGAAATGTAATTTTTAATACCATAGAAATGAATCGGCAGAAAGCTACCAAAGTATCTATCTGTGAATAGAGTAGCATCCAATTTTAACAGGAGAAATAAATGGGTTGCATTCATCTAATGAAAAAAAGATGTCTGTGATATTGATATTTTTCAGTCCTTCTAGTCAAAATAAATTTTTTCTGTTTTTTTCTCTTCATCTCAATTTAACTATCCTGTAAAGTTTGGTTAATATGTTTTCTTTCCTGATTCTTCCTCTTTTTCTCTGTCTCTTTGGACACAAGGTTGTCTGGAGCATTTATTCCTATGGCTTCACAATTCAGTGTACCATATTCTTAGTCTTGCAATATCCTTCTGAGCATGCCCCTGGCATGCTCTCCTTGATCCCTGTTGTTTTTCTTTATATGATTATGAATAAGCATCTCAAAGCTAAATGTACTTTATGAGTTACCAGAACGTTCTTTCATCTTGATGCTGCTTTCAGTTCTACACCTGCTGTCAGCAGTTCTCCTAACATACAGTTTGCCCATGTTGTCTGTTATCTTCTTGCATAAGTGTTTCCAGTGGAGAGCTAGACACCTTTTGTCCAGCTAGGCTTGGCTGGAATATATAGAGACCATTTAATTTCAGACTAGTCATGATGTTAGCCAAGGTGTGTAAGATTTTAAAACACATACAAATTTATCCATTTTAAATATATACACTCCAAAATGTATTATGTAAAGTTAGTAATGTTGAAGAAAATTAAATTGGTAGAGGGACCTAAATAGTGGTTCCACAGAAAATGGTATAGAAGATTGCAAGAATTCTAATCCTAAAGCTTTTAGCCTTCCAAACATTTATACTAAGTAATTTTGGGAAGAGGTGCAAGCCTATAACTACTTGCCTCCTCCTTTTGTAAAGGTGACCACCAAGGTATTTTTTTCTCTTTTACATATGAAAATGTGGGGGGGTTCCCCCCCTTTTTTTTTAACTGGCCTTTAAAATTTTTCATTATTCTTTTCAGTGATATTGTCTCATCCTTCATATTTTTTACCATTTCAAGACAAAGAATATACAGCATAAAGGACAATATTTTGGAAATAAATTACTTGGGAAACAGGTAATTGGGAAAACTAAATAGCTCATGGTCATGAGCTCTTACTTTAATATGGCATCTGGATAAGCATCTGTGATCCTTGGATGCATAGGCAAAGGAATACTGAACAGGAGTAAAAAACCAGTTCTACAGCACTAGAAAAGCTATTACTAGAATATTATATGTGATTCTAATGTCTACATAAATATATATATATATAAAGTAAAAATTGTCGCTTAGAATAAAAAAAAAAATGGGATCAGGAAAACATGTTTTCAATCAGTTATTAAAGGAGTTTAATTCAGTTAAATTAACTGGAAAAGGCAGATTTGATCACTGTCATCAAAATAGTTGCATCAGTGTAGTATGTCCAGACAACCTGTTGGGAAACAAAGAGGTTCTGAGTGGCATGAGACAAATGTTGAGTTTATCATTCTCTCCATACTAGGATAATGATTTGGGGTCATCTCAAAAGAAGGAGCCTGCAGAAAATGGTCTTACAGCACTGTAACAATACTGGTTAAAGTATGATTGCACAGATACTAATATGTTCTAGCAAGGAGGGAAAACGTCTTCAGAGATCTTGGTTGTTATGAGCAGTCATATAAAAGAAAAATTCTTACAGTAAAGGCATGATGTAAAAGGCAAGAAGTATAAGAAGATGTAGGGACTGAAAGTGAGAGCCACTACGCAATCAATACAAAGACAAATAGCCACTAAAATAATTTACATTGGGATTTGGTGGACTATTGATTTGCTCAATGACTTGATTCCTTGGATTCAATGTTGTTTTAAAGTGTGTTCTCTAGATCAGCCATGACATACTGATTTGATATAAGCAACACTGATGAAATTTTACATCTAGGATAGATATTGGGTACACATAAAGGAGTGTAAGGGCCTCTTTGGTCATCTGAGTCTATGAAAAGAAAAAAGGAAACCTGGTACAGACCAGTAGAATCACAGGAAAATTATTTTTTAATAGAAAGAGTGTGTTTAAAATTTCCCAAAAACTCACTGATATTTTACTACTAGTAGTAAGGCAGCCTCAGTGAGTGATTTGTTTTACCCTTTGCCCAATCTTTAGAACCAATGCACTGATTAATGGTATAACAGAAGCTCCCCTGGCCATGCCAAAGGCAGCATTTACGGAGTCACTGGAAACATTTGCATTCCTGCAGCCTGCTAGTTCTGCCAGCTTCAAGAAACCTCTCATAATCTGAGGTTCTGCAGCTCAGAGGCACTGTTGAAATGATTTGCTCAGACTCCCTTCTGGCCAGTTCTTGAGCAGTAGTGATCAATCACAATTGAGTTCCTGGTACCATGTCACAACATGCTGATTAAACTCTCCCTGAAGAAATCACAGCTGTTATTGGCCTAATGATATCATCCAGGGCTTTAAATTACAAAGGAGATTTTATTTGTCTTTCAGAGAAAACATTTTAATTTAAAAGCTCAGTTTAAAAAAAATATTCAAATCACATCTAGTGATCTTTGTAGATAATTAATAGTACGTTGGCTTTTAGAACTGTAGTGTCAGAAAAAACTCTCATGATGTTTGTAAGATGTTTCTGTGCCTTTTATTGTTCTAACTGCTACAAACAATTATTTAATCCTTGTTTTGCAGGTAGCAGGCACAAAGATAACATCGGCTTCATTAGCAAGTCCACTGAATAGCTGAAAGGACCCACTACAGTGGTAACTCCAGCTGATAACAGACATCCTAGCCTGGAGAAATCCTACTGATTGGTAAGGGAGAGACACTTAAGTAAGTCACTACCGTTGCATAACCTGTATTCTGAAAATTCAGACTTTACTTCATCTGTAGATTAAAAATACTTTATTATAGGAAGTAATGACTTTATTTAAGCCCAGAAATGTTTTACGCAGAAGCACTGAAAATCACAGCTGACAGATATGCATGGAGATTGTATGAATTGTATCTACTTCCTTTAAGAGTGTCATCAAATTAACTATGTTGATTTATATTAAATTCAGATTTCATAGTGCTGCTCTGTTACTCAAAATATAATTGAATGTATTAGACAAGGAAAATGTCTATGACCTCCATCCGCAAAAGAAGTAAATGTACTACATAGCTACTTTTATTTAGAAAACCAACAAACAAAACACCCAAACAAATAAAAACCAAACAACAAACAAACAAGAACAGAAAAGTGTTTTCATTGTAAAATTAAAATAACTATTTAGCTGAATCAATACTCAGGAGATTATACTGAGATGACCTGAGTTTATAGGAACAGGGGCTGACTTTAGGGCTGATGACCTGTGCTCAGATCATATCTTGGAAGAAGAAGGAGAACAAGCCTCCCATAACATCTAACAAATGTGTGCAATTTAGAGCATAATTTAACACATAATTTGAAGCAGCTTTTCCCTACATTCACAAGATGCTCTCATTTTGCTCAGAGCGAAGGAGAAATGGCAGGGAGCATGCTGATGCCATCTTTACATCATACATCATTACTTGCCCAGGAATGGATGCCTTGGCTACCTTTTCCAGAGAGCTTGTCTTACTATTTTTTATTTTCTAAATGGTGTAACAAACACAGAGGCAAGTGGGACAAAAGCTAGGCAAAACTCTGAAGCATGTTGGAAAAATTCTGTCAGGGATCTGCTTGCAAGCTCAGTGAAGCTTCAATTTCCCAAAACTTCCACTTATCACACCCTCACTTACATAAAACAAGGTCAGACAGAAAGACTTGATAGAACAGGCTTGTAAACCAAATATTCATAATAAGTGAAACTAGTCAAAAAAGTGTATGCAACAAGCCATGTAGCTATCCACAGGATTAAAACATTTTCTGTTTAATTTTGTGGAGCTACTGAAACTTGAGTATATTTTAAGCACACGCAGAAGTGGTTTGACTTTAGCATGATTTCTTCAGATGCCATGATTTTCATTTCTTGACAGCTCCCAGGTGTGCTTAAAGACAAGTGAGAATAAGAATACTCTAGGAGTCCAGGCTCTCATCACACATCTCCTTTTCTTCCCACATGTCCATCACACTGCCCCTACCCACAGAGCTCAGGGGTGCAGGCCAGTGGCTCCTCATTCAGGTTAACTCTAAGCCAGGACTTTCAAATGTGAATGCCATACAAAATATGGAAATTGTATGTTCTTTCTGCACATGCTGAGGTCCAAACCAATTACATTTCTGTTGTTTACACTCAGAGCTTTGAAACAGACTCCTATTCCTTTTTCTATATGGCCACATCTTCAGCTTTGGCTGTATTTGCTGATGCCTTCTGTGACCCAGCTCAGGTTCACTGACCATCCAGAACAGGCAGAGGGGTTCACTTACATTGCTAAATAAAAACATCCCAGGGAGTCGACCCGAGCCATAGATCTTTACTCATCCACACCACTGAATTGTTGGATGTCTCATTGTTTTGAAGGTGTCTCCAAGAGACATCTACTAACAAAAGGAAATAGGTTTCAGTAGTGGGGATACCAAAAAATCCTCAGCCACATAGTGTCATTTCTAATCTCCTTTTAATCAGTAATATAGGCATGGCCACTGTACATTACAGTTCCAGCCTAATTGCTGTGCATATCTTTTCTTTGTGATGAAACGAGGACACTCGTATAACAATGCATGTACCAACTTGGTGTGGATTCGGCACAGACCTAGCACAGGCACAGAGACCTGGGAATTGGGATGTGATCTTGGGTTTTGCTGTATAGACATCACTTTACAGATTTAAATGTTTTTAAAATGAAAATTGAATATTGTTTTATTTTTTCATCATGAAAAGGGGAAACTACAGTTCTTACTCTACCCATCCTGAAAACTAGGGAGATCTTCATAAATCTTTTCTTTAGAATGAGGTCAATCTAGCATTTCCTCGTGAAAGAAAAATATGAAAAATTATTTTGTTCTCCATTTTAATTCCAAATGTTTTTCAGTTCTTCTCCTCCTGTATGGGAATATTATATATATTATATTAGTGGTTTATGTTCGAGTAATGCATGAAAAGACCTAAAAATGATACAAAGCATCAAGCCTACCTGTTTTCAGGTACAGGCTTTCTTTCTCATTCTTAACTTTAGGGATAAGGATATAAGAAACATACAATCCTTAAGTTTCCTTATGCCTGAGAGGATGGTTTTGTGGTGTAATGTTTTGAGGGGTGCTGCAGAGAAAAACAGAAAATAACCCATGAAACTCTGTGACTGGCATTCACAGCAATAAGAATAACCTGTGATGTAACTTTACCTTTCTTCACAGTTGTTTAAGCAAGGTTGGAAGGGGGAGATGTGTTTGTACATTTTTTTTTTAATTTAATTTTTGTTTGTTTGTAGGGTTGTTTTGTTTTGTTTTGTTTTTTCTTGTAACTTCAGCTCCTGGAATCAAATGGTTATAGCAGATGCTAAATTTTTATTTCCCATATAGCAAGTTCACAGCCTTCACGGTTGAGGAAGAGCTTAAAGACATGAATTACCAATTCCAATTAGTCAAAAAGCCATGCTAACTGTTGTGATTTCCTCTGGTTGTAGTCACAATTTCTGAATGCTTATGTTGGAATACAGTACAATAAAATGATACCAACTTGGCCAAGCTGCCATATGAAACTATTATACTGTAAAAGACTACAGACTGAATTTCAGGTCCTGTATGCTATGGAAATAATCAGAGAAGTGGGTTATGTTCACTGTGGATTATATGCACATATTCCCAACTCAAACACAGCATACAGCTCACAGTGATTTAGAATTCAGAGATCAGTAAGAAGAAGGGAAGAAAAATGAAACATGAATAAGATCCATTCACAGTCTAAAAGCGATTCTCATATTTATTACCTAGAACACTTTATCTCCAAAATTTGTTCTCTTAAGGCATACTGAAGATATGCACTTTTCCCTTTTTGTGCTATTAACAAAGCTACATGAAACACAAACTTCTGTCTAACAAAAAAGCCCAGAAGCACTTTTGAATTTCAGATGAGTACCTGGGCTGATCAGACTCTTCATCTTCACAACCAGTGTGCTACACATCAGTGTTATACTTAAAACTTCACTTTTCCTTTCTCCTTCACTTTTCATACCATTCTCACTGCTGGCTTTCCTCAATTTTCAAACATGTTCTCCTTTTAAAAAAAACAAAATTCCCTAAGTACAGCAATAAGCTCTCACCACTTTTCAAGAACCACACACAGGCACACAAGTGCACAAATTACACTGGCTGTGTTCATTATCTTTCTCATTCCATTCAGCTCTGAAATGCCAACACCTCTGGTATGGACTGTGGCAGCTGTTCAACACCAATGCACCAAGAGGAGTGCTACTCCTGTTACATACTGTTATATCTTTCCCCTCCTGAAGAGGAATATAGTTGTCAGGCAGAGAATAAAAAAACTTCAAAAGACTAAAACAGATAGAATTTAGTAGGTAGAATGTACTTTCATTGACAGATGTAAAGGTACCAAGAACAGCTTTCAAACTATTTGGAAAACTCTTCAGAGGATAAAAAGTTTATGAGATATTACTTTTAGATCTGATTTAGAATAAACCAAAAGGTTTTTTCTACTCTAAAGCACCCAATTAATTTTGCATAAATTTATTATGCAATCTGTTTTTACTTTTAGCTTTCTCATCCAAAGTTCGACCAATCCAGATAGATAACATGGATGTTGTAAGAACTTATTGTGAAAAAGACAAATCTTATTAGACGGCTATTTTCTACTAACATTTCAGATTTGCAAGAATTCATGCTGAAATCCTTTTTAGTGTGATAAAGCCCAGGAAGAATGCAATTTGAAATCTGTAATTATGAAAAGAAAGAAAGAAGGAAAAACACTCCATCAGTTTACCAATACTGAATTGCCTTGATGAAAATCCACTTGCACCTAATTAACTAGCTTTATTTTAATTTACACCTGGATATGTTATAGATAAATAGCACAATTCAACATATAAAACCATTCTCATAACTGAAGACATTAAGCAAAATTACATTCATACATACAACCTACTATATGATGAAGCAAAATTAGGATTTACAGTAAGTGCTATTTCATTCTTTTTTTTCCCCCTTTTTTTGATGTAATTGGTCAAAATGACCTTTAGTGAGAAGCTGAAGAATCTTATACTGCTTATTTCAGACACAGTATCTTTATTCTTATATATCAACAGAAAAAATATTGGTACTATTCATCCCAGACATTCAAAGTAAAAGCATGCAAAGGGACATTCTGACACTGTAGTTAATTATCGCTATTAGGTGAACTGCCAAGCACCAGGAAAGCCAAGCCACACAAGTGCTAATGGAGCACTCAGGAACTCTGATCTTGATACAAGACAAATCATGGTGCTGGTGACCTTCATCAATGGATTATGACAGTGGCACACTTCAATTGTTTCATGGTTACAACATATCTCTCACATGAATGGTGCTTTGATAGTCATATGTTTCAAGGGAACTCTATGACCTGTCTTGACCTCAAGAAAAGAACATACAGCAGAGGAAAAGGGCTCATGGTGTGATAATAAGAGAAGGTTATGACATTTTCAGAATGAAACAGAAAGAAAATTAGGCTGAAACTGTCAGATAAACCTGAGTTTGCATGAGAATAGGTATATGTGTTATGCATTCTTATATTTACATGTGGACACAAAGGAAATACTCTTATTTTCTTTTAGCTGAATAGATCTATGAAGTTGGAGATTGAGTTTTAGGTTTAGGTTTAGCCAAATCTACTTCTAAATTTCAAACAATTAAAATTGAATAAGGATGTAAATCTTGGCTGTGACTGTTACCTTAAATTGGTAGTTTAAAAAATTAAATTTAATTAGCAGGCACAATTTTAAAAAAAAAGTCAAAAATGTACATGTATGACTGCTTTTTTATAAATCAGAGAAATAATCAGCCCCTTCAAGACTGAGGGGAGACCTTATTGCTCTCTACAACTACATGGAAGGAAGTTGTATAGAGGTGGGTGTTGGTCTCTTCTCACAATTCACAACTGATAGGATGAAAGGAAATGACATCAAGTTGCACCAGGGGAGGTTAAGGTTGGACATTAGAAAAAACCTCTTTATGAAAAGGGTTATCAAAGACTGGAACAGGCTGCCCAGGGAAGTGGTCGAATTGCCATCCCTAGATGTATTTAAAAGCTGTCTAGGGATGGTGCTTAAAGATATGGTGTAGCAGTGGCACTGGTAGAGTTAGATAACAGTTGGACTTTATGATTTTAAAGGTCTTTTCCATCTATAGTGATTCTGTGATTCTGTAAAACAGACCACAGAGTTTTTATTACAGTTCATATGCTTTGTGCATGCACAAACATAAGAAGGTCAACAACTTCTTATTTTATTTGAACACTTACAGCAAAGATACCAGAACAGAAATCAACTCTTGAAATTGTAGCTAGCATAGGTGCATTTCCTAGCTCTGTTACAGAGACAGAAGAATACAAAGTAGGAAAAAATCTACAAAATGGCTAAGACAGTAGCCTCAAAAAGAATATTTTAATTTAGTTATTGCCACTGTAACAGTCATTATGAACATAGTTGCTAAATGTCAGCTAAATGACAAAAGAAATGTGTTGCAATATGCAGCTTTCAGGCACTAAATTTGGAATCTGAATATGAAATGAATGGGGAGACATCAAGTTATATACTCCAGAATGTTCAGGGTCCAATTTTTAAGCTCTGGACTTTGAAGACACAATGTACTTTGTTGTACTCCAGCTGTCTTTAAATGCAAAGCATTTTCTGGTGGACATACTCTGGGAATATCTAGGTGTTTCAACACTCCAAAGAAGGTAGACAGAGAGACATGCATCCTAAACACACTCAGCTTACATCCTAGGCTACCTAAACACCAAATAACACATAGATGTTGGAATTGGGGTTCTGAACTACTCAAAAGTACAACTTCACTGACAAGTATACAATTCCCCTTATTTATCCAAAGTCCTGGTCAAATTGTCCTCTATATTAGATATTATTTTCTGGATTTTCAAATACAAGTGAATCACCTAGTTCCCTTGCAAAGTAGAATTGGAAGATCTCTAAAGGCCTCTAGCCAACAAAATGTTAAGGCATGGTTCAGTCAATACCTGTCAGCGAAGAGATAAAGTTAACTGTCCGGCATACATTAGAAAGATGCTATGGATGAAGTCAAAGTGAATAAACTTCTGTTCCTCATTGTCACACCTAGGAAAAAGATATAAATAAATATTTTTACTTCACATAGCATTAAAGAGATTAGTGAGGGTAAGTGTATTCCATGGAAATACACTAATTGTATGTATTTAGCTTCAAGGAAAATGTGGTGTGCTATTGGAGTGACTAAGAGAAATTTGACTTTAAAATGAAGGATAAAGAAAGCATAGATAACTGAGTTACATTTATGGCAAAGCACACATACTCTTAAACTGTGAGGGAATTACATACAAAGTTGAATGAAGTAAACTAACAGTATTTGAAAGAATGAAGAAAAAATGTTCACACATTTAGTAGATCATAGAAATTGAACTCAAAGCACTCATATTTTACAGGAGTTTTCAGAAGACATCACCTTCATCCAAATAGAGTAATATTGCCTTCCATGCAGGGATCAAACATGTGCAAGGCATGCTAATGTGTCATATAACAGCAGGACATCCCATGGCTATAAGGGTTTGTAACAGGTCCTTCAGAAAGATTGGGGCAACAGTGTTACAGTCTGCTCCTTCTGTGAAGTCTGCAGTCCAACAATAATCCTCTAGCTCCATTAGGGCCTGAAGGGAAGTGCACATGGCAGATGGGAATTTCAGCTTTGAATTCATTACTTAAATTCAACAAAATGCTTAAAGAAGATGTAAGATCATGCTTAAATGCTTAGATAAATTGGGACATACAAGTTTCTTACTGGAGCAAAATGTAACCAGATACAGCTGGTGTGTCTGTTACGCTGTGGAGTCTTAAGTCTTAAGCATTTATCAACATATGGTTTACTTCAAAATGTGAAATGCTGTGATTTTGAGGAACAGGTTCACAGTTAAACAATTATAAACCTATTTCAGTTTTTTGTTTGAACAGTTTTTACTGCTGGGCTGTATCACTAAAGCAACAAATGTGAATTGATTTATCCAGTCTTGCATTCTTGAGGTCTTCTGTTTCCTCACAGAGAGCTTTTGAAAATATATATTTTAGACTTGTCTGTGCATTTATCCCACACACAAAATCTAATAAAACCTGGACATCCTGTGACATGGAAAAACACACTCCATCAGGTATTGTTACTACAGGATCAGTACCATTCTTTCTCACCTCAACTAATTTCTTGTGCAGAGGGTAAAAGCAGCATTCCACTGTTACTGAAAGATTAGAGGAATTATCATCAAGCATTTGTTGACATAATAGTATATCAATTTAAACATTTTAAGATTTGATCTACTGAAGAACTCTTTTACAGGATGAAAAAAACTTGTAAACAAGAAAACTTAAATTTTTTTCTTAAAGTTCTTATACCTTTAATCTTTTGAGCTTTTGGAACCGATTAAATGCAATCCTCCTAGCTTGATGAAGAGACAATATTCTACAACAGACCTGGTAACAGATGTTTACTAATCACTGATAAATTTTGCATATTTAAAGAGGAAAATGATTTTTAGAGGCACTACTGATGTAATTATAAGAGCACATACAAACCATATGAAGATTTGCTGAAAATAAATCTATCCTCGGGATAAATATAAAGCTGCTGCAGCTTTGAATCTGGGACTTGCTTACTTCAGCAACTTCTTTAAAAGTTCAATTACATATAAATAAACAAAACTGTAAATTTTAGAAAAAAAACCATGCTTTGAATACATTGCACAGATTTGCAGTTCTGTTTTGCATTTTCTATTCTAGTAAATGGACACTTAAAATTAAAAAAAAAAAAAAAATTCAAAAGCAACCATTTCAAACAATACTTCCTTAAAATAAGTTCTGAACTATGATCATATTATTTACTTTTGAAACAGAGACATCTTGCCAAAGAAAAGCTCCATACAATGATGCCAACATGTTCATGTAAACCAAAACTGTCAAGTACTCATATTTGTTATATCCCTAGATGGACATGGAATGAGGAACCCAGTTAAGCTGTCATATGTATAACATTTAGGGATTTTTATTATTATATATATATTATGAGCTAAAGAAATCAGATGTTTCTTTAGACCTGTTGTACTGAATCACTTTAAAATCTAAAGTGGTGTCTAGTGCTTTCATCTGAAAAATACTAACTGGTGCCTTGGTGTTATGGGAAATTTACTGATTAAAGAATGTCCTTTTTTTTTTTAAGCAAGAAACACTGTAAACAGACAAGCATTTACACTGAAGTCTGAGGACATAATTCTGTTAACCACCTGTTCCTAGAAATACAGCAGCATTACGGCAGCAATTGTAAATGGCCATATTAGATCTTCTCTATCAAATATTTATTCTTGGGTACAATTATTAAAAACAAAACAAAACAAAACAAAATATATCCCCCAAAAAGACAGAAACGCAACTCCAGACACCCTAACTTGAAAAGTAATTGATGAAAATTTTTAGAATACTCCTTCTCACCTACTCAAGTACTTTGTTCCTGTTAGATAGCAGAAAGACTGGCAGACAAACAAAACATAGAACCCTGATTTGTGGGTGATATTCAATCTTTTTAATAAAAAATAACATCCTTACTCCAAGTATCAGACTATCTTAACAGAATAGTCTTTGGCATGTCATAACATTAATGCACCTAATGAGAAAATGTGCTTTTTAGTGATTAGTATCTGGAATGAAAGACTAAAAAAAATTTCAGTAGGAGATACAGCAAAGACTATAGTAATCTTTACAGCAGTTTGCATGGTAACAGCTGAATCCTGCAACTAGCTGTGAGGACCTGAATCACATGCATATTAAAATACCTATAATGCCTATAAAAGGATTATTTTTTTCCTAAGATATAGCAAATTCTTGGGCATTTTTGATGGTAGAAACTTCTGCTAGCTTGCAAAGCTCTACAGTCTATGTATAAAGAGAAATAAGTCATATAGATTTCATGCCTTATCAGTAGATAAAATACTGGTTTGCATCTCAATAAGGATTGATTCATATTTCTCCTTTTAAGACATTATTCATGTTACTAGTGTTCCTAAACAAATCTTTCAAACTGTCTCATGCACTAGAGAAGTAATACTGTAAAATGAACAAGGAAAATACATCATGGTTTCCATGAATGTATGCAAGGAGCTTGTGTTCTACAACTATTCCTGTGGCCAAATTATTTAAAATTTTAATGACTGGAGATTTCTTTCATGAAAGTTTCAAAATGCCTCAGTATTTTATGAAATTTTGAATAAATGTCGATTAAATGGAAAATCAAACAAGGTATTCTTTACTGACCATGGTAACCTTGCCCTAACATACTGAGCTAGACATGCATCAATCCTATTTAGGCTCCCCACCATGCTGCCACATGATGATAAGGATGCACCAATCACCCTTTTCTCCAAATTCCTGGCACACTTCCTTATCACAGGTAATTTATTATATATGAACCTTATATTTGATGTGAATTACACACCCTCAAATCACTGCTAAAACCAAACCAGATTTTGCAGTAGTTAATTTATAGCCTAGCTTAAAATAGAACTTGGATCTCTCTGGACACATTATGCTCAAAGAAAAGAGAGGCCCATACTTTGTAAGGGTTCAAAGTACAACAAATGGTACCAAGCTGAATATGTAGAACTCATCTCAGAGAGGAAAAGCAGGGGGCTGTGCTTACACTGGTGAGGTTTAGAATTATCTACATGTAATAATTTATAAAAACTGTGGTTTTTGGTGCAATAAATAATCTGGTTTTACTGAGAATTTATGGTGAATATGATGGAACAGTACCTTACACAACAAAACTCCATCCCTCATATCTGTAATTTGTGAATTGTAACTAGACTTAAGTTGTCTCACTTACTTGACTTGGGATATGCTGATGAATTACTTTTATCAGCTTCTATGCTGATAGAAATCATATTTACAGTTAACTGACTGCAGCATCCTGTTCCAATGCTGTAAAATGCTGCATTTGGACTATGTTTGACACATGTAATTTCATAGAAGTCATAAGTATGTCCAATAACCAACAGGTAGGTCTTCCTTTGATCTTTTACCTTGTAATGGACTTCTTGCATTCTTAGTGGTATTTTCTGAAAGAGCAGGATTCACTTCAAACAGCATTTGGCCATCCAAGCTCTCACTTTTTCTGATGTTGAGAATTAAGTATTTGCATGAAAAAAATATGTTCCATTAAAATAGTTCAGCCTATTCTAAAATATTTGCTTTCTCAGGGTGTTTATTTCTCTTCATCTAACTTAGAGGAAACCTGAAGAGTAGATGAGAGTCCTAGTTTTCAAAAACTTGCTAGAAATCAGATACCCTAAGAGTATATCTTACCCTACACTCTGACTAACATTCTAAGGTTATATTTTGAACAAAGGATTCATATCCAGCTAGCTTTTTCCTTTCTTTCAATCTGAAAAATAAACAAAAGTGTAAGGAATAACACGTAGGACTTTGCCAGAGAGAAAGGGGAAAGGTCAGAAACTCTGGAGTGCTTAGCTCTCCACTTATTTATTTATTTATTTCCACAAGAAATTGCTACTGTTGTTTCTGGCGTTTTCTTCTTCGTTAATGATCTTGTGATGTAAAGGCGTGTGTAATTAGACCTGTCAATATTGAATACTAAATGTGCACTGCACTATGAATTTAATCTGAGTTTCCATATCCCCAGTCCTCCCTCCCCGTTGCCACTGGGAGAGGCTGAAGCACTTGACTGCTGCTGTGTCAAATTGGGTCTTAATAAGTATGATGCTTTACTGCTTCTTGGTTTTTTTTATAAGATACAACTGCAGCATTTCAGAAGAAGTCACTTGGGCATTAATTCAACAAGTAATGTTGGTAGGAGCATTATATTTTCCACGTTTTGATATCTCACTGAATGACTTGCATATAAAGAGGCCTGGCAGCTGGTTTGTGTCAGTGACTGATGTGCTTGTCATTTCAACCTCAGATTTGGCTGATTCACCTCTGCCAGGCTTAAGAATAATATTCTTCTTGCTGTTTACTGCTATTTTGCAACTTTAACTAGAATTAAAAAAAAACACAATCAAAAAAAAAAACAAAACACAAAATGAGACTATGACAAAAACATTTAAATATTATATATCAAGTTTCATTTAATATTGAGAAAGAAGTAATCTCAATGCATGTCATCTCTACCAGTAATAGTAGGTTATTCATAGATGGAGAGAGTGTATAAGTAAGGAATATTCATTTTTAGAGCAGTTAGTTCAAGTCATGTGTAACTGATAAAAACTAAAACCAACAAGATAGGAGATACAAGATGTTTCCATAAAAGCCTGATTTAAGATGGATGTTTTTATGTTATGATCACTGGGCATCAGGATGGATTTATATGTTAAGCAGAAATAAGAAATGCCACAGATGTTTCACAAGGAACCATGGATGCACAGGGCTATTTTCCAATTCAGAGGTTATTTTATTATTTATTTTATCAGTTGCTGCACTCAAGAAAGAAAAAAAAAAAAAAAAACAAGACAGACAGACAGACAAGGAAGGAAGGAAGGAAGGATTCACATAATATTTATAATTAATGAAAAAATTCGTCTTTTTTATTTTGTTTTAGAAAAGACAACTCGTCCATAGTCAAAAATCCCACCAGATCATATGATCCACAGGAGTGAGGTTTGCCAGACCTGCTCTGCTTGAGCTTTTTTTAACCTGTCTGCAGTATTGTCTCTCTTGGTTAACTGTGACTGCAACTGCTTTAACTACTCCAGTGTCTGTGGTGAATTAGCTTTCTTTATCTCTGTGTGATACATTCTTAGGTGTATGGAGATAGCAGTTATGAGCAATTACTTTATGTGGAGGGAGAGATTTTTGAGTCTAGCATAATGAGATAGACAAATATGATCCTGGTATGATAGCAAAGGCCTTGGATGACCATTGCAGAGGCAAAATGGCATGGGATAAGGCTTGGCACTGATGACTTCAAAGCTATAAACATCTCACAGCTATTAATAACTCATCCATGGTCAGTTACAGAAATGCAAATCTGGAATTTGGCAAAAGTGGTTTAGGGGTGACAAAGAGGGCAAAAATAGTATCTAATACATAAAAAAGCCACCATATACAATAGACTTGGATATAACACAGAGCTAGTGTCCAATGAAGACAGATTAAGCATGTTGAAGCATGATAGTAAACTTACAAAAATTATCCCAAATTGATCGTAGAATGAAGAAGCCACCAACATCAAGAAGATGCTAGAGCAAGGATGACAAGCTGACAACTTGTGGTTACACTCTCTAGCAGTCCAAAGCTATTTTGATTACCCACATTAAGCAGTCAGTGGTTTAGGATCAAAAAAAACAGTGGAAAGGTAGGTATAGCACCAGAAAATGGGATAGAAATTGAGAAGTCTGTTACAATTTTAATTGCATTACTAATATTATTGAGAATTTTTTCTCCATACAAGTATTAGCTGAATTATTACTCCTTCAGTCTTTTCTTCTTTTTTTTTTTTTCTTTTTTTTTTATTTGGGCCTAGATTAAAAAAAATTGAAATTTAGTTTTAAAGTTTAAGTAACACTAAAAGAAAACTTTTCTCTTTACAAATAT
>JANHGN010010246.1:0-11589 GCA_024605025.1 Megaceryle maxima | reverse complement strand
CAGTCTTTTCTTCTTTTTTTTTTTTTCTTTTTTTTTTAATTGGACCTAGACTTAAAATAATTGAACTATAGTATTAAAGTATCAGTTACACTAACAGTAAACTCTTGACTTGACATATATACTTTTACAGTATGCTTCTTCCTTGTCCAGAAACAAGATTTTGAACATAGTATAAAAAGCTATGAGCAGTTGTATTTTCAAATCCATTTAAACTGTCTTGAAGACTTTCTGGACAGCACGAAACAATAATTGGACAAAAAGAGGATGCAGGAGTGCCATTTTACAGCCTGGGAAGGAGCGCTGAGTAAAACAATTATATTTTTCTTGAAAAAGTCACAGATTCAAGTTTCCCGATTTTTGAGGTACACCAATGGGAAAATGATGATATAAGTCCTTTTTTACAGGTGGTTTTGAAAATGAACATTCAATGCATATATTTAGATTTCTGAACTTACGTTGTTTCTCTGTGATGTCTTATGGAAAGGGAAGCCCTCATACAATAGTAAAACATGACCTCAAAATGAAAAATTGTCCTCTTTAAACAGTCATGGCAGTTATGTTAGTCCCACAATCTTTAGAAATGCTTTTTTTTTTTGTGCTCTCTTGCTTTTCCTCAAGTTCTCTGCCACTTGACAGATAGAGGATGACTAGTGACAGCAGAGGAGCCACAGAAACTCTGAAAACATTTTTGTTTAATGTGGCTGGAACAATGACATAGTCTTTCTAACACTTTGACATCCCTCACTGGCTGACATTCTCCTTAAAAAAAATCCCTGTCAACTGCAGTAACAGACACATGGACTGTAAGTCATGAGATTCAGATCATATGATCCACAAAATGCCTGAGTGCATTGCAAATGACAATATGCACCTGAATGTCAACATGATGGAGCCCTGAAGGAACATAATGGCCAAGTGTGATGCTTTGAACATTTATTTAGACTCTCATACATTTCTATTTTTCTTAAGTCATTCTCAACGAGAAAGGAAAAACTGAAAACAGAAAATGGGAGAGAGAAAGAGGGAGTGAGAGAGAGGAAAGCAGGAAGGAAAAATGAAAGACAAAGAAATCAGAGGGAGGGAAGATGTAGTTTGTCATGTATTCCAGGAGGGTCATTTAGCAGTTGTATAATGTCCAGCACTGATAAATCTCTCAAGTAGTGTAGCTGGGTTAAATAATCTCCTATCTCTTTGGGGAAATTACAATACCTGTAAATGCTTCTAGTGAGGGAGAATTTTATATGATGCCACAAAAGGATTCACAGACATTGATGATCAGACAGCAATTACTGAATACAATCTAATACTCACCTAACATGGGTCAGATCTGCATTGTATAGATGGAATAAATCTAGCAGTGCTACCTTTCTGGACAGCAAAAATGCACTATGTTTATGCTGTTAACTATATTCCTACCCATAATGGTGTGTAGGCAGATGAGATTTCATTTTTCTGCTTGATTTCTGTTACTTAAGACAAACAAACCAAATGCAGAACTTTATTTTTAAAATGGTTTTAAATAAAATGTCTCTGATAAAGAATTAATTTTACAAAACTAAAAAAAAATCTAATAGAGGGATTTTTCTCCTTCCCCATGCTATAGCTTTGCCACTTGATTATAATTAAACTATTTTAAAGTTTGAAATTTGAAAATAAAACATTTTGAAAGGCTTTCTAAAGGACTGTTAGCATTCTAACAGTTCTCATGAGCAGTACAGGTAAGAGCCTAAAAGGCTTTCCTTTATAAACCTGGATTTTCAGGATTAATTTATCAGGTTTTTTTAAATCCCATTGGGTTAAAACTTGTCATACAAGTTGTCAAACCTTATCTCATATTTTTTACTAAAAGAATATGGTTTACATACTTCAGAAAGTTTTTAGATATCAGTCAATCCCCAAAATAGAATTTTTTATTGGTTTATATGCTTTTTTTCAATCAGATGAAGATAGAAATGCTGTCAGATATGTTTGCAACAATGCACACCAAGCTATTACTATTATGTGTTTTAGAAATTTAAGGGCTAAAATCCGCATAAAAAGGCCCACAGATGCCTAGTACCCCTCTTGTCTTATGGGTGAATGGTAGATTAATGAAAAGATTAATGAAGTAGGCTTGCAGCCTCTTAATGTGAATTTTACAGGATGCTAGTTAAAAGGATTGTGTTTAGTTACTGGAAAGACTGATTGCAACCTGCACTACTGAAGCCACATGAATCATTGCATTAGCATACAGAATTGAGACAACAAGTGATTTTAAAGGTACTTAAAATCATTTCTTGATTGATTAAGTTCTTCTCCTGAGCAAGAACATTTTGCTTAATGTCAGAGAATATGAAAAGCATAGGCTCATTCTTCAACAGCTGCTTAGTCCTCTCCCTACTCTAGCATGCAGCTACACAGTGACTGTTACACTGTACCAAAAACAACTCCAGCATGACCAGCTTTTACTGTGGCATCACTAAGACAGAAGACCTTCAAACCTGTACTCTGCTATTCAAAGTAAGTGGAATATTGCTCTTTTAACAAGACTGTAGAAACACTGCAGTACATGAAAAGGCTGTTAGCATTTTGACAATCAGTTCAGGACAAATCATTCACTATAGTCAGTATAGGAAAGCAGTTTATAGGATAGTCTGTCCTCTTCTGGAAAGATCTAGAAAGAGTGGTGACAAAAGTCCCTTTGCCACTCCCAGTAGAATCGCATCTGTATTCTGACCCTATTTGTTTCAAAGAAACAAATACTGTGGGCCACTCCCCTGATGCCCGTGTCATCATGAGGCTATCCCCAGGTTAGAATGAAGATTTGCAAAACTCCAGAGGCAAGAGAAGCTTTGGCACTACTCCACATGCTTGCAAATGAAAATGTTTGTGTGCATGAGTGTGTACACTAATCCAGTCAACAGAAGTGGGGAGGAAACATGCCTTCTTTTCTGTCAGACAGACAGACAGATTTGAACATTCTGTTCAAATGCAAGAGCTCCTTTCTTGCCGTTGCATGTAGATTTTGCTTTTTTTCCTTTGTCTTTGTTTTTGTCAGTTAATACCCACAGACCACAAGGTTCAGGAGGCAGGTGGAGGGAGGAGAGGAAAAAATAAAAAAGACATAAATGTTGATTTCATAAGGGTAGGTGGATATTCATTAGAAACATATTTATAACCACTCCCAATGCACACACTGATTAAATTGGTCACACATTTTTTGCTGCTGTTTGCTAAACACGCTTTAGAATTTTACTGAATATCTATCAGCTAAATCCCAAATGATGTTCTGCTTGAATTGAACTTAAGTTCTTAACCATATGCTTCATGCTAAAATGTTAATTGGAAATATTTATGGGACTGAATTGTGGATGACTATTTGTTTTCCGTACTTACCAACTATTTAACTTATTTCTTACTTAAATTATATTTTGTAATCTAAGAAAATAGGGAAATTGCCTTTTTTAAGCAATTTTCAGATGGCAAGGTCTTTATTACACACTTCACCCCAGATTTCCAGAGCCAAGGGGGATTTGGGGACAGAGATGACTCAGTCAGACCTGGGAAGACATAATAAGAAGGATTTCTTTCTCCTTCCATCTAAGCGTAGAATGTTTGAACTTCTATCCAACATAGCGTTCTACAGTTTACAGCCTTGGACGATGGTGCTCCTTGCTTTCCTCCTATCCTCTGCTGCCCTAAATGCAGCTGTGTTTTAAAAATTCCTTGAAACAGTTTGAAAGGAAATTATTTCAGAACTTCACTGAAATTGGGATGGTGATTACACTGTAAATAGCTGGATAGAGGCAGTTTGGTGCTGAAATGGCAATATCGGATTTGTTCTGATAGTTTACTTAAAGGAAATTGTTTTTTCTACAGATAGAGCTGTCTCATCTCATGCAGTTATTTAAATAATTTCTCTGTAGCCCATTGTAGAAATACAATTTTTTTTTAGTTTTTTGTCTAGAATTTATGCAGCTTTAAATGGATTTTAATGATGGATTCCAGACATTTTAATTCCAGTTCAACAGACAAATAAAATGTATTAAAAAAAAAAAAAAGGCCCTTTTTTTTTTTAAAAAAAAAAAAAAAGATTAAATATAAAGAACTTCATTTTATTACTCTAAATCCTGCATTATACTTAAAATGTATATAGTTATATAGCAGGGCATTGAAAAGAGATTATAGTGAGAAAAAACCTGAAAGTTCAGTTTCACCTCAATCTGTGGGTGCTGAATCACACTCGGCATAGTTTTTTGCCTCACATTTGATACAGTTATTTGGAACTGTGTAATATAGTTGCTATTAAAGCAGAGTTCTCCTTGAAGTTACACAATTACACTGAGGGCACAAAACAGTGAAGAATTAGTCCCTCTCTGTCTAATGCATAGAACATTTGTTAGATTAATCTTAGTCTTTGGTGTACTTCTTTCTTCCTACTCTCTGAAAACCTTGCCAAAATCTCTCATTGCTTAATTTAAACTCTCTAAGCCAAATTAAAACACCATCCATTACAAACTCTGAAAACTTTCTAGCTGTCTTAGATCTACCCAATTAATCTCAGAACCATCTTGGGAGTAGAACTTCCACTAAAGTGTATTCACTGGAATGAATAATATCCAAATAGTGACTTTTAACCTGAATTAATCCAGCACTCCTTTCCAAACTGCAAACTGTATCTGACATTTTTCTTTGGTAAACTAAGCTGACACTTCTTCATAAGCTTCAGTCAGACAACATGCATATTTTCTACCTTTGATTGAACATTGTTCTTTGTCCTTATGCTTTCAGAACATGAGATTAACCACATTCTCTTTACTTTTTCAGACATCCCTTTTTTCATGATGACACAATCTATATTATTAATATTTCCTTTATTATTTCATCTGAATGAACAAGTGTAATTTTATTGGTGGATAAATTACTAGCGTATACTGATCTATCTGTCCTGAACTGCTTTATTTTGTCTGTACCCTCTGAGCCTTGTATGATAGTTAAGAATTGCTTTTCTGTGCTGATAGAAATATCTTTTCAACCAACTATTTTCAGTATTCTTTGGTATATGTTAAGGCCTCCTGTAGGTAGGCATCCTTTAAGCTTTGTTTCACTCTTCTTTTTTTCTGTCCTCTCAATGTCCCCTTATGCAAGGATGAAAGCATTAAGTCAATTAACCTCCTTTACTCACATACCCTATTGCACTGATAGATGCAACCTGCTTATGTGATTATCCCTGAGAACTTGAGTAAATTTTTAACTTAAACACAGCTTGGTCTTTTACATATACATAAACATATGGACATCATAGAAAAATAGAAAGAAGGCTTTTTTTATATGCAAGAGTATATGTTGCATTACCAAGTTTGTGTAATTATCTACTTTCTGTCCTACTACTTCTTTTTCTTCCTTGTTGACTAGAATTAAATGATCCTGAGTCCAATACCTGAATGACATCTTGTTTGTATACTTCCTTAGTTGGAAATAATACACAAAACACTGAAATTATACCTCAATATTTTTCTAGGAAGTTTCTTTTAAAATCCTGTTGATATACTGGATGAATATCTCTCTGAAGAAACATAGCTTTTAAGTATTGCACAATGCTATGTGTAGTTGTACTACTATTGTAAAATAAAGGATAGTACTGGAAAAAAACTCATTACCTTATTTTTAATTATTATTACAGTCTGATATTTTTGTTTGTATTTGGTTTAGGTGGGAAGGTTTAGAGGGGAGGGGGATGGAGTGGGTAAGGGTCTACAGGGGTGGCTTCTGTAAGAACATGCCAGAAGCTTCACCCTATGTCCAAAAAAGCCAATGCCAGCCAGCTCCAATATGGACCTGCCTCTGGTCAAGCCAAACCCATCATTGATAGTGGTAGTGCCTCTGTGATAACATACTTAAGAAGCGGTGCTCCAGGCACTGGAGCAGAGATTCCCCTTCACACCATGGTGAAGACCATGGTGAGTCAGGCTGTCTCCCCTGAGCCAATGGAGGTTAAATGGTGTAGCAGATATCCAGCTGCAGCCTGTTGGAAGATCTGATGCTGAAGCAGGTGGATGCCTGAAGGAGGCTGTCACCCCATGGAGATGCCATACTGCAGCAGGCTTCTGGAAGGATCTGTGGCTCAGCAGAGAGAGAGGACCCCATGCTGGAACAGGTGGATGCTTGAAGAAGGATGTGTAATTTCTGGCAGGACTTAGGATCTGTGGGGTATTCATGCTGGAGCAAGCTGTTGCTGAAGGACTGAACCTTATGAAAAAAAAAGACACAGTGGAACAGTTCATGAAGAACTCTAGCCAATGGGAAGTACTCACAGTGGAGAAGTTTGTGGAGCACTGTACCCTGCGGGAGGGTCCCCACACTGGGCCGAGGAAGAACATGAGGAGGAGGGAATGGCAGAGACAACGTGTGATGAACTGACCACAGCCCCCATTCTCTGTCCCTCTGCACCACTGGTGGGGAGGAGGTAGAGAAAATCAGGAGTGAAGTTAAGCCAGAGAAGAAAGGAGGGATGAGAAGAAGGTGTTTTAACTTTTGTTTTTATTTTCACATTATCTTACTTTGATTTGATTGGCAATAAAATAAATTAATTTCCCTAATCTGAGTCTGTTTTGTCTGTGATGGTAATTGGTGAGAGATCCCCTGTCTTTATCTTGACCAACAAGCTTTTAATTATATTTTATCTCTCATGTCCAGCCAAGGAGGTGATTTGGTGGCCACCTAGCATCAAGCCAAGTTCAACACATCACATTGTTATTATTAAAGGGATTAAAGTCATTCAGTTACAGACAAAGATTTTTCCCTCCCTCCTTCATTTCCAGAAGTTTCTAACCCTACTTCACAGAAGAAAAAAGTTACATAAAACTGAAAGTGTGCACTACCCTCACTACAGACACACACACCTCTTACACATTGATTTATTTATCCTTAAATGTCATTAGGTTAAAGCTGATGACATCATGTCAAATCTGTGATTTTTGAGATCAGATTTGATCTCCTCAATTTTTGGAGACCACATACAGGTAAGCACTCACTGTAGTCTAATTCTCTTCAACTTCCAAAAACATCCAGATACATATATCACATAGTTAGAAGCTGAGCATAAATAATTTCCTCAATGTAGAATGCATTTATTTCAGAAATGCAATTTTGTTCCCTCACTAAAGAAAAAACATAAAATTTACATTTTTTCCCAAAAAATCAATATTTTATAATAAATTATTGAACTTTTGAGGTGTGCTTTAGGATTGTTCAGATCAACTTTTTCAACTGAACATAGAAAGATCCATGTTAAGGAATGTACTGTAGTTAATCATGGGATATAAGATGTTTCATTTTGTGTTGTCAATATATTGAGAGAGAGGAGAAAAAAGATTGTTTGTCATGGTACCAGAGAGGAAAAAAAATACCAAATACCTATAATTTTTATTTCAACTGCCACTGAAATGTTTTACAAATTTTTGGTTCGTAGTCTTATCACAAATTGGTTTTTTTTAGTGAAACACATTCCCTATCCACAACAATGCTTTGTAATCAACGACTAAATCCTAGTGTCTTTACTGAAGGCATAGTCAAACAGACAGTGTTCATAAACAACAGAAAGACTTCATTATTAATAGCTTTGAACCAAGGCTCAGAGAACCATTTCACTGATACTCCTATGCCACTTAGATCAGAGAAGAGACTTCCGTCTATATATATTTCCCAAGCAGTGATTAATATTTACTGTGGTCACTAGACTGATTAAGCAAAACAACCCACCCCAAAAAGCAAAACCAAATCAAACTACCTCTCCACCCCCCCAAAAAAAAAAGCCAGAAGACTCCAAAAGTCTAAAATCAAGTTCTTCTGACAAAAATAATAAAGACCGAATAACAAAAAAAACACAGAAAATAGAAATTAAATATATCTAAATCAAACACCCTTAAGTACAGCCTTATCCAATATGTACAGAATTTAATGGGTCCTTTGGAAAACAATGCAACTTGCAGTAGTTCCACTGTAGCTATTTGTATTAGGAAATAATGAAAGGACACTTCTGGAGGCAGAAATGGAATTGCAGGAGATGGTTAAGGAAAGACTTAATTCAGCAGGAGGTATTATAGGAGGTATAAAAGGAAAAAAATTTTAAAAAAGGCATTCTCAATTTTTCACACCTTGTAACAGGATATGAATACACATTTTTTCATAAAGGAAGCTAACAGATGAGACTAAAAATTAAACCATGCCATGCATGGCAGAGGGAAAAAACAATCCCTTTGAATATAATATGGTAAAAACATTCTCTTGACACCACATCCAGCGACTGGTTTGTCCATGCTTGTGTGGGTGTTGAAGTACTGCCACCAGAGATACCAGTCTCAAATGTGACCAGTCTATACAGCTTCAGTAAAAAAAACTTTTAAAGGAAAATGAACAAAAAATGTCATATAGACAAAACTCCAAATCATCCAAAGGTAAGAACTTATTTCTTTTTTTTTCCTCTTTTTTTTTCTCTCTCTTTTTTTTTTTTTTATTATTTCCACAGAGTTCTGATTTTCAAGATAAGTTTAATACAAAGAGTAATCCAATCTCCTTTCAAAGCTCCTTGGATATACCAAATCCTTTTGTGGCAATGTAAAAGATATATTGGACACATAAAGGGATCTGTTGAGCAAAGTCTGTCCTCATTATCAACCGAGAAGAGAAGTATCCTTCAGAAGAAAATACCTGGTGAAAGGAAAAGCTCTTGTGGACTTGACAGCAGTGAATCTGAGACATCAGGCATAAGCAAAAAGATATCTGCTTTCCCAATGGAAAATAAAAATTCCAGGTAAAAGGAAAAATAGGTTCTCTCTAGAAGCAGAGCAAGACAGGGACATACAAAGGTAGACACTTATTGAAAGGACTGGTGTTGGATTTCTCCTTACAAATGATGTAGCTCAGATGGGAAGCCCAGTCCATGGGGAGGAAGGGGGCATAAAGTGCACAAGCTACATCTCCCATGAGGCTCCAAGGGAACTCAGCCAGCACAAATGAATGTCAGGCTGGCACAGAACATTTAATTTCAATTTTCCCAATGGAAAAAAAAGAAACCAAGTAATTTTAGCAAAATCAATATTTTCAGGTGAAAAATTGGAGTAGAGCAGAGGAGGACACAGAAGCCAGTGGGAAGGGGTTATTTCTTTTCCTGGACTTTATTTACCCTGGCAGGTGTGTTATTACTCTAATTTAATTAAAGAGCTATATAAAACTCTACTGTTGGAAAAAAGGCAGAATACTGATTAGTAGGGAAACTGAGGTGTAGCACTCCTTGGAAACAGAAGCAGAGAAATGATGTTGCTTGAACACCTGCCAGATTGCATAGATTAGATTTGCCACTAGTCTCAGTCTGCGTTAGTCCCACTGCTTATCCCAAAATCCTCTGCCTGACCACATAATTTCAACACTTGGAACTGAAAACAAAAAACTCCTCATCCCCTAAATTGATAATCATGGCCTATAGTCATCTGACACCATTTGGGATCCATACAAGATGTCAAATTCACTCCTAACATCCTATAGGCAGTGTAGACAAGAACCCTGTAACCCCTGGAAGGGAAGGAGAAAGGGGAAGAAAATGGCAGAGGAGGGATGGGAAAGGAAGGGAAAGAAGAGAGAAGGGAGGAGGGAGAAGGGAGGAGGAAGGGGAGAGGAGGAAGTAGGGAGGGGAAAGGGAAAGGGAAAGGGAAAGGGAAAGGGAAGGAAAGGGGAAATAAGGACCTGAAATGTGTGTTAGACAGGTAAGAAGACCTTAAGATGACTGAAAATATTGTCAGTATTATTTGGTATGACACCATCATCAACAGTATTTTGATGGCTTGCTGATTTTTTGAAAGTAGATCAGTACTCAAACCCTTAGGCAAGTAGTCTAATTTTGTTTGAAGACAGAAGTCCCTCTGTAAAACACAGTTCTTTCTTTTCAAGGTAAATGCACCACAGGTTGTGGTTTTCCCACTTGGCTACCAGGGCACATATATTGATCCTGCTGCCAACTGGCACTGCCAGGTCCCTTTCTTCAGGGCTGCTCTCCAGCCACTCCTCTCCCAAATAATACAGTGTTAAACTCGAGGAAGAGGAACTACAGCTGAATCTACAGGCCAAATTCAAAGCCAGCCTCAGCTTTACTCAGAAATGACTGATCATCTGCAAAAATACATTGGATATACCAGAGAGAGAGAGATCTCTCTTGATTGCAAGCTACAGTATTAGCTGCAGGACAAAAAAAAAAAAAAAAAAAAAAAAAAAAAAAAAAATCTGAACGTATCCTCCCCGGAGACTTTTCCATTAATCCTGCTTCAATCCCTAGTAGAAAAACTGATCTATGGCAACTTTATGTGAGATGTTATTCAGAACAGCTACTGAAATCCTAGTGTGCTTCATGTTCTGCATGATTCAAAAGAAGACAGTAGAGTTTTACCAGAAGGATTTAGTCACTTTATGGAGTTATCAAGACTGGTTGTCAGCTGAGTTGTATTAACTGACTAATGTGCATCCTTAAAGTCTGCTCCAGTTAAGAAATAAAACACACAAAGGTGCTTTAAGTTAATGTTTTTACCTCTCCTGACAGACGAAGATCAGATCTTTAGGAAAGGTATTCTTTGATCTGACTTCAGAGAGACAGGATCATTTTAAGATAATATTTCCCTTTAAATTACAATATATACTACTACTTTTTGTGTGTATTTCTGAAACAAGATGGGTTTTAGCTGAATAAATATTGGTCCATAGACAAATTCAGATGACCTAAGCTATCTTGCCTGTGCTTCAGCTGCCCTTCCAGTAAGGTATATTTTTTTATTTTATCTTACAGCCTTGTGTGGGTACCTCATATGATCTATATTATTTCAAACACTAATAGATTCCTATCTTTAGGTAACGGAGCTGAGCCTTTAAAGAATGAAACTAGCAAAAATGTGAAAAAAGCTATGATCAAATTTAATGTTTTCATCCTTCATTTGGGTTTATTCCCTCCCACGCCTCACCGGTAAAGTGGGGGAATGCCTAACACCTGCAGTATGGAGATGCTACCTAGTGTATCTGTAAGAATTTTAAAAGACAGTAACCTAATGCTGTTTGGGTTTCTCTCGATGGGGATCTTAGGGGCTTGGAAGTATTTTTCACAGTTAAAAAAAGACATTAGCTCTTTTTAAAAAGGTAATATCTTTTATCAGTATGTGAACACAGTGAAAACTAATTTTAGTGTTCCTCTAACAATATCTGTAAAACTGCTGGCCTGATTCTGCTCTATGTCTAGTGATGTATATATGTGCAAAGTAGGATAAATACCAACCAGCTCAGAATGACAATATTTTACACCCAATAGCAATGACAATGTAAATGACAATCAAGGCAAAAAACAACAGAGAATCTAGCTCTATAACTAATCATAGAAGTTTAAAATTCAGTCTGTCCTTGAAAAAAAAAAACAAACCTGCATTGCAGAAGTCTGTTCAATAATACAGAACAATTTTAAATTACTATTTTCCCTTCCTCAAAAGCAGGTGATCTGAAGACTCCACTATTATAAACTAAACATTGACTTTAACAGACTATAATAATTTTCTTTAATTATGTGTTTAAAAAAATTAC
>JANHGN010010245.1:0-11365 GCA_024605025.1 Megaceryle maxima | reverse complement strand
TATGTCTGAAAGTCATAGCCCAGTTAATACCTCCCAGAAGCTGTGTGGGACATTTTACCTCTAGTGAAGAGAACGACAGAGTTTCCTTAGACTTGGAAAAGGACTAGGATACCACTCTAAATACATATTTTTCAATTGTTACAGCACAATTTAGCACTAATCTAGTGCTAAACTAGGGCAAATCTAGTCTTCTTGGAAGAAAAGACTAGGCCATGATTCCTGAAGAAACTGAATTTATTAGAGTTTATTAAAGCAGTTCAGAAGAAAATTAAACTTGTCAACAACACAGATAAAAGACATCCCTAAAGCAAAAAAACAGAACTACATTTTACCCTAAATTTACTGAAGGGAAAAACAGAAGTGAAGAAATACCCACAGGTGTTAAAATTTGGGATTAGTACCCTATAATCAGATTAATTCAGATGTAAGAGTCAAACTTCTGCAATTTTCATGACAGCTTTATGGTCCCACCTTACCATATGGTCAATTCAAACTGTAACCAAAGCTGTGTGTCCCACTCTCATAATACAACTCGAGCTTAGCAATTCTTTAGAAAAAGCTTCTAAAAATACCATTTGGAACTCAAATATTCCTGATGTTCAGAAGAGCAAGACAGTGGGGATGCAACAGGGGCTAATCCATATTTTCAGGAGCTGCCCACAATGGTAGGGGTTGAGGGTTATAAACCCCAGATGCAGTCCAACAAACTCTGGGTAAGTACTTTAACCTGTGTCAATTCAACGTTCATGCTACAGTGTAAACCATGCTAAAAATAATCCTTTTCTTCTGCAGAGAGCTCCAAGAGGCAACAATCAAGAGCATGCTGAATGGGGATTGACTATCTCTCTCAAATAAGTTATTTTGCCTAGCTCCTGGTATTTTAAAAAAAAAAAAAAAAACCCACACCACAAACCAACCACCTATCACAAACCTTTTTAATTTAATGATGGAGCAGCAAGTCCTGGCAACCATTTCCAGGCACATGAACACCAAGAAAATCACCAGTATTAGTCAGCACAGATTCACCAAGGGGAATTCAGGCTTGACCAACCAGATAAACTCCTACAAAGTGACTAGCCTGATCTACACAAGGGCCAAGTAGTGGATACTGTCTACCTGGACTTCAGTAAGGCCTTTTGACACTGTTTCCCCATTGTACAGCCTGGATGAGTAGACAGTGAGGTGGACTGAAAGTTGGCTGAGCAGCTGGGCCCAGAGGGTGATGATCAGTGGCACAGTCTACTTGGAGGCCAGTAACTAGTGGTGTACCCCAGGAATCAGTATTAGGACCAGTCCTGTTTAACATCTTTGTTAATAATCCAGATGACAGGGCAGCCTGTACCCTAAGTTTACTGTTGACACAAAACTGGGACGAGTGGTTGATATGTCAGAGGGTCATGTTGACATCCATAAGGGACCTCAACAGGCTGTAGCTGAGATGAAAGGAACCTCACAAAGTTAAATAAGGAGAAGTGTAAAGTCCTGCACCAGGGAAAAGAATGAGCTCATGCACGAATATATGCTGGGGTCACCCAACTAGAAATCAGCTCGTCAGAAAAAGATCTGGGTGTCTGGGTGGACAAGTTGAACATAAGGCAGCAATGTGCTCTTGTGGCAAGGAAGGCTAATGGTAGCCTGGCCTGCATTATACAAAACATTGCCAGCAGGTCAACACCGGCAAGGCCACACCTGGAGTGCTGAATCCAGTTCTGGGCTCCCCTCTACAAGAGGCATGTGGGCAGATCAGAGACAGTCCAGCAAGTGGCCATGAAGATAATGAAAGGACTGAAGCATCTCTCCTGAGGAAAGTCTAAGAGAGCTGGGACTGTTCATTCTGGAGAAGACTTATAGGGGAATCTTATCCATATATAAATACCCGATGAGAGGTTTCAAAGATGACAGAAACACACTCTTTCCACTGGAGCCCAGTGAGGGGCCCAGAAACAACGTGCAGAAACTGGAACACAGGAGATTCCCTCTGAACATCCAGAAACATTTATTGTGAGTGTGACTGATCACTGGCCCAGGTTGCCCAGAGAAGTTGTGGAGTCTCCATCCTTGGAGATATCAAAAGCTGTTGGGATGTGGTCCTAGGCAATTGGCTCCAGATGGCCCTGTTAGAGCAAGGAGATTGGACCAGATGACTTCCAAAGCCTTCCAACCTCAGCCATTCTGAAAGTCTGTATTTCAGCTAAGAAAAAAATGTATACAGACAGAAAAAGATAATGCTTTCTCCAACATTCTCTGCAGACATGACAACATTGCCTACTAATACCTGCAAAATTAAATGCCAAAAATATACTGCGTTATATTTATAATACAATATTCCAAACCCAGACAGTTATTTTCTTCCAACTAAACCAACAAGTTACCGTAAAATAGATGCAATATTTTTCAGTCCTCAAACAAAAAATAAGCCACTTTTTAAAGTGTGAATTTTGAGACAGTTATTTGATTTCACCTCGAGGCAGTTGCTACCATTAGCAGCATTCTGGAACCAACAAAAATTCCATTTTAAAAAAGATATACAAAACCACTGAAACGTAAACTAAGTTGTGGCAAATCTTATTAAAATAGCTCTTCTAACAAATCTTTGTTTTTGGAAGCCATAATACATTTAAAACAAAGATTCAGGGTAGCTGATGCTGTTCTCATGAGATAAAAGGATGAAATCAGAAGAGAAAAACAGATTAAAATAACAGCATGAGTATTGTGACTGTCCTCTAGTGTCTTTCAGGCATATCTGAATTTTTTTTCTTACAGAAGAACATGACTTGAGGAAAGGTCAGAAACTAGAGGAATCCTATATAACACATACAAACTCTAAACTGATTGCTACGAGTCATTTCCACTCTCTAATCTCTCTAAAATTTTATATAAGTAATTTGTGCAAAACCCAAAAGCACCTCTTTATGAAGAAAAATTAATACTACAAATGCCAAGAGCAGATTCCTCAGCTCACTTCAAGAGGACCGTTCAGAGACGCTAGACTTGCAGAAACATGACTTGCCCTGCTTCAGAGTCAGCAGAAAGAACAGGAGAGAAGAGCTCTTCTAGGTAGCAAGTCACACTGAAAACTAGCTACAGATGCTACAGACTGTTTCCCACAGAAGTGTCTTTCACTTCCTTGATGTGGGAAGCAGCCTAGCTTTGCTAGGCTAAAGTTAGCCTTTGAATAGCTTTGCAATACCTCTTCCTTTAGGAAAGAGAGGCAATACTCCTCCCTCCCTGCAGCTCTTGCAAAGCCTACATAACTGCAAATACTCTATTTGCAAATGGAAAAGAGGGGAAGAGGCAATATAGTTTTTGTTCTAAAGCTTTATAGTTTTAGAAAATAAGGCTGTTCAGGCTGCGCTCTACGGCAGCAGCACACAGACACTAAATGCAAGACTGGCAGAGGCAGCAGCAACTGTGCCCCAGGCTCTCCTTGCATGCAACCATCTCTTAGCTATCTACAAAAAGACCAAATTCTCGAGTTCCTTCTTCATCAACTTAAGCCTATCTTCTGGAAGCCTCTGCTGCAATAATTTATAAGAATAAACAGCTCCACTCAGGACTTTAGCTACTTTCATTACAGAAAGCCAGCCATAACTTCCTCTTTGGGGAAAACTTTCTCTTTAGAAACTTTTCTAAAAATAGCCTAAAGATTATGCAACTTCTCATGAAGAAAAAACCCTTCAGGATGCTGCAAACAGATATTTTAGAAGCCAAAGCAGACCACAAACTAAATCATCAAATACAGCTACATTCAAAGTATCTGGAGTCAAAGCCTCTCAGTAAAAAAAAACTATTTTCCCAGAAGAATTTTCACCATCAAAATAGATGATACCTCATGTTCATCATAAAAAAAAGCCACAAAAAAAAAAAACCACCCACACCATGCACCCACACATAAACCTGGCAAGAAGAGTTAGAGTTAAAAGAATAAATACTTTTGCAAGGTGTATGGTCCAATAATCAAGTATCAGTCACTGACTATGAAGTTATTTGTCAAAGCCTGTCCTTCCTCAGTAAAAGATCTGAAAAAAAAAACCCTACAACTGGCCTTTTTATTTGACATTTTTGAAAACAAAAATAAAATTAAATATAATTCATTTTAGTTTCTTCATGTTTATTTATGATATCTCTCAGATGTTCATTCTTCCTCTGCGTCTGGCCTGAGGCACTCTCATTCAAGACTGAAAAATGAAAATGTTTTAATTGTGCTTTATAAGAAGTTCAAGAGTTCATAGGCTTGAAAATGTTTATTTCTCCAGTATTACAACAGAGAAGTACTAGCAAGTTACCTCTAATGAGAAGCTTTAAGTCCTTTATAAGGTGTATTTCTGGTACTGAAATAAACACATCAAGTAAAATACTATTTATATCAGTAATACCAAACAAAATTTCCCTTAGAATGCTTAAGGAATGAGTCAAAGACTACCTCATGGAACAGTAGAGAACACTAGAAGGACCAAGATCAGAAGTCAAAAACCCTGTTTTAGAGATGAGGAAATAAGGACTTAGAGAAGCTTCGAAAGATACAGGGAGACAGAGATCAGACATACATTTGTAAGCTTGGAAGAGACAGTAAATTAATAAAACTACTGACTTTATTTTCTTGCATTAAGGACAGAAGTCAATTCAACTCCCTTCTGCCACAACACTGATCTAGTTAAGACACAAGAACCACCTCTTTTCCTCACTGACTCTTCATACTGACCCATACGACATTCTTCCTAATGAACTTAAAGAACATAATCAAGATCAAGTGGCTCTGGAAGACTGTTTAACTTCTTGGGTAACTTCAAGTTATACTATTTGCTCTTAAAACCTGAGCATGTTTCAAAGGTTGCCATGGGCCCAGTTCTAGATACAATTTTAAAAAATGAAGTGTGGATATAGTCCACTTATACATGAATTGCATTAAGGCATGAAAAATGTTTTGGAAAGCAGGAAAAGAATTTACATTTGAACAAACTGACTGAATTTCACTGATGAACTTTACTCTTTTAGCAACTGCAAGTCTTTAATCCCATTTCTCCGATTCCTCCTCCCCATTCCAGTATACCTGGCTAGCTACTATTCAGTTCTTGCAAGGCACTACTAATCATCTGGCCTTTCATCGGCCAACTGATTTAATCAGCAAAACTGGAGGAGAGAAAAGAAAAAATAAATAAAAATTAAAGATAATAATAATAAAACCACAACCCACAAACACAACTTTCCAAAGGGCAGGAAGGAGCATGGAAAAGGTCAGTTCAGGTCTCCTTACACATCCCCAGACTGTTTTCTTCTAGTCTGAGTCAGCTCAGCAAGGGCTTCAACAAATGCTGAAGTCAAATCTGGGGAAGCAGTGGGACAAGGCAGAGTGTGAGAAATGGTCTCAGTCAACTGCATCATCAGATCAAGTTCACTGTCTTAACAGGCATGATCCAAAAAACAATAGGATAATATTCCACAAAACTGCAAAGTGAAAAGTACTTAAAGACCAGGCCCTAATGAAGGAGCTAATTACAACGTATCAACTGAATGTAAGTCAATGTCATAATGCCAATAGAAACAATGTAAGCTACCACAGATGTGCATTCTAGTCCATACTGCACTCTTTGTCTTAGTTGAAGCCCTGCCTGTCAAGCTTTATAGATCTATATCTCAAACTAGAGAAGGTGCAGAAAAGAAATAAGTATAGGAGATTTCAAAACACACAGCCTATAAAAGTATTAAAAAAACCCAGCCTCATTTAGAGCTGGGAGGTGGGAAAAAAACCACAACAGAAAAAACAAAAGCACATAAAACAAAAAGCCACAGACACTGCCACTGAGGTATGGAGGGGAAAAAAAAAAAAAAAAATCAGTAAATTGATTTCTTTTCCATGTCTCTTTGGGATTAAGAGAGGAAGAAACCAGATTAATTTACAGGAGAAAGAAGTGATTGACACTGACAGCTGAAAAGGAACTAACTACAAAGGAAGAGCAATAGATTCTATGTCCAAAGAGATAGTGAAAAACCTTTTTTTTTTTTAAATTTAAGGAATAGACCAGTGATGAGCCCTTGCACTAAAGAAGGCCAACAGCATCCTAGGCTGCATTAGGTAGAGAGTTGCCAAGGAGTCAAGAGAGGTGATTCTTTCTAGTCAGCACTGGTGCGTGTGCTGGGTGGGCCCCGTTCTGGACTTCCCAGTATGAGACACGCATGAACATATCGGAGGTAGTCCACCAAAGGGTCACAAAGATTCATGCCTTGGAACATTTGCCATATTAGGACAGAGCTGCAACTGTTCAGATTGGAGAAAAAAGCTCAGAATGCATCTTACCAATATGCATAAATATCTGATGGAGGATGGAAAGAAGGCTGAGACAGACTTGTCTTAGTGATATCCAGTGAGAGCAAAAAGAGGTGGTGGATGCAAACTGAAATATGAAAACCTGAGAAACAAGGCTGGACTAGACAGTTTCCACAGGTCCCTTCCAACCTCATCCTTTCTACAATCCTATGATTTCTTTGCACAGCTGCGAAATCTATGAGGTACAGAAAGATGTAACAGTACCACCCAAAGCCAGGCAATTCCACACAGACACAGCAGAGCAAACTGCCGTGTTTTCCATTAGTTGTCATTGGTTATGACAATATTCTAAACGAACTGTACCAAGATACTGATGAAACACAAAGAACGTCTGACACGATCCTGGTATACACAGTGTCATTGATTTAATAAGACATTATAGAAACAAATTCAAATTACTGTTTTATGTTAAGAACATTATTCACCTGTGAAAGCAAATCATAACATGTTCATGGCTGAGCTGTGAAGTCTTGAATGCCTTACAACACTCTGCAGCCTAACGTAGCTCATAAATTAAGGAAGGTCAGGCTGTTCAACAGCAGATTAGAAGAAACTCAGATGTTTGCAAACAGCCCACAGCATTGTAAATACACTTGGCCACACACTTTCCCAACCTGATTTGAACCAGTGTCCCAGAATGACACCAGTGATTAGTCTTTTGCTGAACATGGAGCAGAGGTTACCAAATCTTGGAAACTTGTGATCATGAGGCAGTAAACTGGCAGTTCAACAGGGGAATACTTCAAGCTTTTCTCCCCAGTTTGTTAAATAGCATTACAATTTGCACCTATCAGAGAACTAATTCTCACACAATTCCCACTGGACATGCTATTCTCTACTTTTCAGCCTGAACTGCAGTGAACCTACAGAAACAGCTAAGAATTTTGTTTTCAGAAGAGGTACAGTAGCATAATAGACACAGAAGGTCTATAACATGATAATTAATTATTATCCCTAAGGATCTACCATCATACTTAGATGGGCCTGCAGAGCAGTATGAAGCACCTGGATACTTAGTCTTCCTTTTTGGGTATTCACAACAATAACCTATCACCAGAAATGTACAAAGCTCATTTAAATATTATTATGAGGCTGCAGAGGGTGCTCCAACACTGCTTATAGACAGTTTCTATTCAATCCCCACATTCCTCAGCAAATCACTCATTGATTTTTTTCAAAAATAAGTAGGATTTGGAAAAAATTTCAAAGGTAGGTTAAGATTACACTTCCCCTAATACCTTGTTTTATCCAGGGAGAAAGGTGATATGAATTGAATTTCCCCCCCACCAACAGAAAGTGTTCCAAGCAGTAGTAACATCGAGGAAGGCACTGCTTCTCAATAGTGTTGCCTTTTTCCTGCCCCTAAGATAAGAAATACTTAGTTGTACCACATGGATTGAATGGACTGCAGAATGAGGAAAACAGGCACAAAGATATGGAAACATACTGTAATATAATCAACCATGCTGCTCCTAAGTTGCTTAGGCAAATAACCTCCCAAGAAGAATCTTAGGCTGCTTTAAGAGTGGCTTCTCAAAAACAGCAAAAGCTTTTAGCTCTTTTTGTGACCACTCAATATCACTATAAAGCACTTCCAGTGCAGAATGCAGTGACTTGTGCAGTTGGTGCTTTACTCTTAAGGGGTGGGAATCCACAAAATAAAGAGTGCTTCTACTGCTGTCCTTGTGTATCCCAGATCTTACACTTGCATTTAACACTGCAGAGGCTTTATTTGCCAGCTTTCAAGTAAGCGAAGTGTAGATTAAAATAAATAAACAAACCCCCCACAACCTTCTTTCAGCTGAAATTAAATTCAAAAAGAACTTAGATTTCTCCCTTTCTTACCATTTTTTCCAATCTCATTCTAGTAAGCACACAATGAAAAATGTTACATTATCTGACAATACTGCCATTTAAATATTAATCCTGAGCCAGATGATTAAATTTAAATAGAGGAAAGGCTTTTAAAGGCTTTGAAATTTTTTTTTTAGATGTTGAAATAGTGTAATTAGCTGATCCTTCCCTATACTGGCTCTGAGCCACAAATTAGCAAGTCCTAGGTTTGACAATTCATATATGGAATTTGAAACAGAGAACGGATATGCCAAACACACAATAGAGCATTAACCAAATACTTTAGTGCCTTCACAGTTCTTTCTGAAAAGAACAGCTAGCTCAAAGCATCAAGTAGTTCAAGAATGTGAAAAACCTGCCCTTTCATAGCTCACTGTCTTGCTTCACTACTTCAGATTTTTGCTTCCAGCAAATGCCATCTATGCCTTCATCACTGCAAGATTACTTGCATTAACATTTTATACAAGGTCCACACCTTAATGTCACTTAAAAATAACTGGGTGAACCTGTTTTACATTAGAGTTGAATCAGAAGTTCAACTCTTAGTCCCATGTGACTTGGTCTGGGTTTCAGACTGCTGTCTGCATTAAGGGAATTAATGTCTTCCATACAAAAGAAAGAGCGATACAACAGGTGCAATTTGGATTAGGGTTTCATTTTACCAGTATTACATGATGAATACAACATAAGACCAAGCACCAGAGATACTGAAGATGCAAATCCATACTTGGTACAAGGTAATATAAAGCCCATGCTGTCACCATGAGGAGATTGTACTGCCCCTCTCCTTGATTAAGCTGAGGACTAACGCTGTAAAAATTACATTAACAAAGCAAATAAGTTTCCACCTCTTTTAGAAAGCAGATCAAATGCAAAACACAGCCACACAATTTCCACTAGGAACCGCAGGGAGTTAAGAAAGGAGCACATGACTAAGTTGAAGCACCACCAGTGTTTCTGCACTTTCTGTACTGTCTTGATTGACTTAAAATTCAAAAGGGGAGTGCACAAAGATTGCTGATATGAATCATATTGTGAATACCAGAGAAAAGTGAATATACCTCCTTTTTCTCCAAGGGAATCACTACTGCACTAATGCATTGATCGTATCTTAGCGTACTTCACAGAAGATTTAGGTCATTATAAAGGAAAAGTAGCCTAATAAGCAGTAGAAGGAAGTCATAAACAGCATATAGTAACAGAGTTAAGTAACCAGAGATGTGATATGGAGCAACGATAAAACAGACTCATATTCTATTAGAAGAGTTGGCAGTGAACAGGTTCAGAGGTTGAGTTTAGTCAGTACTGATAAAACTTCCATCCCACACTTTAAAGCCTATAAATTTATCACAGATGCAAGCATTTAAGAGACACTTCTAATACCTATTTTATTATGCAGCATTTATCACTTTTTTTTTTTTCTTTTTAACACAAACCAAACAAAATGCAACTGCTGTAATCAAAATACCCCACCTGAATGAAATGGATTTTCTGTACTGTGCACTTAGGACTCAGACAGCTACTGACTTGAGAGAGACAACCCACCCTCCAAGTTAGAAACATTTCAGTTGAAGGAAACCTCTCCCCCCGCCCCAGCAGCTTTCCATGTCAGCATACACCAGTGATTTTACCACAAGGGAGATACGTGAAAGACAAACGGAACTGACTGGGGACATGGTTAGTGAGGCATTGGTTTAAACATGACTAATTAACAGTTGAAAATCACCATTACCTATCTCCCATATGTTCTCATTTGTAAGCAAGAGTTGGATAGTGAATCTTAACATATGGCAACAGTAAGTTGCACTCCAATCTTTGAATAGCAAAGTACATACAATCTGGTCCATTGCTTTAGATGTAAAATGTTATTGCAGGGCAACCTGAAAGGAAAATTATCTCATTTAAAGTAGTGGACAGGGAGAAGTGGCAAATGAGGAAAAAATGGTTAAGATATCCCAAATTAAGCTTTTTTGGGTAGTCTGGCTACAGGCTTGCATTTAAGGACAGTGATTAACCTCATCTTACCTTCATGCCTCAGTCACCCATTTGAAAGCTAGAAGAATGACTGACTATTTGCATTTGAAAGACGCACAAGTGATACACAAGTTTTGGACCTCACACAGATATATATTTATATAGACAGAGAAACAGAGAGAGAAATAACTATAAAAAGAGCTGGAACCAACCTCACAGCATTTCATGGCTTGAAATGACTGATAACAAATGACATCTTAAAAATTGTGCTTAGCTTTCTTACATGAAAACTAACATTTCAAGGAGTGAGATTGTCACCTATTAACTCTCCAGGACCACTCATTAAGTACCATTCATGACAGTCTTCTACTATTTATGATTTTTTCAAAAAGATTTCATTAATATCTATCAGACAATTTTTCTAAACTAATCAAAAGCCTTATTAAGCACTGATCAGGACAGATGAATTTAAACAATGGACTACCTCTGTTACATAACAGGAAACAAAAACAACTATGCACCTGCAATTCACCTACATTTGGTAACATCTGAACAGCAGATTATAAATGTGTGTATATATGTACATAGATTGATATATACACATTACATCAAGAAGTTAACAGAACACTTCTAATGTAGAGTAAAAAAATCTTTTAATGTTTATACTGAAAAGCATGTCAGACTTTTAAAGATTCATTAGTTTATTAAAAAGCTGCATCCCAGTTGCATATTTAAAAATATTTTATATTTGAAAGGTACAAGTTACTTTAACATTAACTTCCTCATTTTTTATTAGCAACAACAGCACCTTCTACTATAAAAGTGCTGAATAATAACTCTCAAAGTTCAATAGGAAAAGAAGAAATTGACTGAAAACTAGGTACAACCTAAGGCTAAGGTTTTCTTAAACTGTCAAAGGAAACACTGTAGCTGATTGACAAAACATACCTTCAAAGATAACTGGACAAAAAATTTTAAAATGTCAAAGGAATAGATGCTCTGAAATAAAGATAAATGTCCAATAACAAATCTTGCTTGCCTCTTCTAGGAAGAAAAGCGGAATAAAAAAAGCCTACTGCTTTCTACTGCTTTTCTACCTCAGTACCTCCCTTCCTACTGTCACCACTACTATCTGGCATAGTATTTGTCAAGTATCCTGGACTAAAAACAAGACGGGGGGGGGGGGGGGGAAACTCTTTACAGAGGCAGCAA
>JANHGN010010244.1:6792-20045 GCA_024605025.1 Megaceryle maxima | reverse complement strand
GAGTATGAGCAACAAAGAGTATGAGCTTGAATCCATGATGAAACAGGAAAACTATGACACAGTGGCCATCACAGAAACGTGGTGGGATGACTCACACAAATGGGGTGCCACAGTTGCTGGCTACAAGCTCTTTAGGAGAGATAGACAGGGCAGGAGATGTGGTGGGGTGGCCCTGTATGTTAGGGATTGTTATCAATGCTTGGAACTTAAGTATAGTGATGACGAGGTTGAGAGTGTTTGGATCAGGTTAAGGGGCAAGGCCAATAAAGCTGGTATTGCTGTTGGTTTCTGCTATAGACCCCCCAACCAGAGCAGTGAGGGAGATGAAATATTCTATAAGTGCTTAGGAGAAATACTGAGGTCGCTTGCTGTTGTTCTTATGGGGGACTTCAACTTCCCGGGTGTCTGCTGGAAATAAAATACAGCAGAGAGGGAACAATCCAGGAGATTCCTAGAATGTGTAGAGGACAACTTGCTCACACAGTTGTTAAGTGAACCAGCCAGGGAAGGTGTCCTGCTGGACCTCTTGTTTGTGAACAGAGAAGGAGTGGTGGAAGATGTGGCGGTTGGAGGCCGTCTAGGGGATAGTGACCATGAAATTATTAAGTTCTCTGTTCTTAGAGATGTTGGGGGAGGGGGGGCAGCAATACTGACACATTGGATTTTTGAAGGGCAGACTTTGACTTGTTTTGGAGGTCACTTGATAGAATCCCCTGGGAGTCAGTTTTGAAAGATGTAGGAGTCCAGGAAGGCTGGACATTTTTTAATAAGGTAATCTTAAAGGTGCAGGAGAAGGCCATCCCCATGTGCCATAAGACAAGTCAGTGGTGAACAAAACCGGCATGGCTGAATAAGGAGATTTGGCTCAAGATCAGGGAAAATGGAGGGTGGAGGTCCACAGTTGGCGAGGTGGGAGTTGGTCTGTTGACAAGTGACAAGAAATAGAACAAGAGCAAATCAGGGAAAAAAAGGAGGCCTCTGGAAGAAGGGGCAGATGACTCATAATGAGTATAAGAATGTTGTTAGGTGATGCAGAGAAATAATTAGAAGGTCAAAAGCTTGACTAGAAGTTAATCTGGTTTTAGAGGTAAAAAACAAAAAGAAAAATTTCTATAAATACATCAACAATGAAAGAAAGGCCAGGGAGGGCCTTGATCCCTTACTAGATTCAGGAGGAAACATGGTAATAAAAGATGAGGAGAAGGCTGAGGTGCTTAATGCCTTCTTTGCCTCAGTCTTTAGTAATTGGAACACTTACACCAGGGAAAGTCACTCCCCCTAGTCAAGAGTTTGGAGCATGGCTCTTATGAGGAAAGGCTGAAGGATCTGGGGCTGTTTAGCCTTGAGAAGAGAAGGCTGAGGGGAGACCTCATTGCTCTGTACAGCTACCTGAAGGGAAGTTGTAGAGAGGTTGGAGTTGGTCTGTTCTCCTTAGTGACAAGCAATAGAGCAAGAGGAAATGGCCTGAAGTTAAACCAGGGGAGGCGTAGACTGAATATTAGGAAGAATTTCTTTACTGAAAGGGTTGTCAGGCATTAGAATAGCCTGCCCAGGGAGGTGTGGAGTGACCATCTTTGGAGGTGTTTAAGAGCCGGGTAGATGCTGTGCTTAGGGACATGGTTTAGTGGTTTTGAAAGGGCTAGGAATAAGGTTGGACTTGATGATCTTGAAGGTTTCTTCCAGCTGAAACAATTCTATGATTCTATGATCAACTTTTGATTTAGTCATCAAAATAAAAATCCTCCCTTCATGACAAGTAAAAGCTTTAAATGTTTTAAGGTTTGCAGTTAAATTTGTAAGAGTGATAAAACTGACAGTGTATTTAAGATGAAAAAGGAGTCTTGCCAAATGCTGTCCCTGCTATGAGACAAGAAATCTTTTTGATTTCTCATTCAAAATACTATAGAGCTCAATAATTTTTCTCTCAGGTGGATTGAGTTGAATGCTAAGTCTATTCTGTGCCAGAATCAACATATTTAAAGTTTTATCTTTCTCAGGTTTACCCTCAGAGTACCATTACATCATGCTCCCACTGAGCTATGCACTTTACAAATGAGAATAAGTGATAGGAAAGTAAAAAAGTAAAGCTGTTGCAAAGTGATTAGGTTCTTGAGAATCTGGTAAAGTTGAAGAAAGAAGTTTTATTGCATAGATCACAGCATAGCATTGGATGACTGATTCCCAGAATTCCACATAATCAGGGCAGAGGGATACGGTGTCTCAGAAAGATTTGAAGTATTGCTTCTGCTTTTAAGATCACAGGGAGATAGTTTTTCTTCATTTTTATAGTTGCAGTCCTACAGATCTCAGCACAGAATGTAGTGTAATAAGGAGCACTGTAATAAACGTAATGCTGTACAGTTGGTCCTTCTCCACATGTCCTGTACAAACAAACTGGGTACAGTCCCCCCTATCAATACAGGCCTAGGGTTGAGGTGATAGAGAGCAGCCCTGCAGAAAAGGATTTGGGGGTGCTGATAGACGAGAAGCTGGACATGAGCACACAGTGCGTGCTTGCAGCACAGAAGGCCAGTAGCATCCTGGGCTGCATCAAAAGAAGTGTGGCCAGCAGACAGAGTGGCAGAATCACCTCTCTCGACTCTGCTCTGTTGAGATGTCACTTGGAATACTGCATCCAGCTCTGGACCCCACAGCACAGGGAGGACATGGACCTGAGGGAGCCGGTCCAGTGGAGGGCCACAAAGATGATCAGGGGGCTGGATCACCTCTCATACGAGGACAGGCTGAGGGAGCTGGGATTGTTCAGTCTGGAGAAGAGAAGGGTCTGGGGAGACCTAATAGTGACCTTCCAGTACCTGAAGGAAGCTTACAAAAAGACTGGAGAGAGCCTGTTTACAAAGGCCTGTAGTGAAAGGATGAGGGGCAATGCTTTTAAATCAGAAAAGAGTGGATTTAGATTGGATGTAAGGAAGAAGCTCTTTAGCATGAGGGTGGTAGAACACTGGAACAAGTTGCCCAGGGAGGTAGTTGAGGCCCCATCCCTGGAGACATTCAAGGTGGGGCTTGACGAGGCTCTGTGCAACCTGCTCTAGTTGAGGATGTCCCTGCTCTCAGCAGGGGGGTTGGACTAGGTGACCTGTAGAGGTCCCTTCCAACCCAGACATTTCTATGATTCTAAGTCTGTATGCATCAGGAAGATCAAGAACTTTTGGCTGCATATCAGAACATCGTAACTGTTTCAGAGCTGTAGTGCATATGCACAAGAAATGTTACAGTCCAGCAGCATCAAGAATTTTCATTGATACAGGTTGCATTTCCAGAAATCCTAGACAAACAACAGTTCCTGAAAACAGTCATGCAGCTTTCCATAGGAAAATTTAGACAAAACCAGGAAAATAAGGCTGTTTAATTGGCTTATTTTGCTATTTACGGTGTTCACTTCTTAATCTTTTGAGGGGTTTTTTTGTATAAATGTAAGTATATGTACACATTATGTACATATAAGTACATCATATATACATATGTAAGTACATCATATACAGTTTTAGTAGGTGTTATAGCTCAGGGTATTAAGAATTAATTTTGTTTCCACATCATGTACTTATGGTGTAAGTCTCCTTAATTCACTTCAAGCAACTCACCAAACCCTTCCTTCCCCCCACATTGATTGAGCAGGATGTTACAATGTATACATCTGTATGCCTGCATTTATGTTTCTCTGTATATGCACCTGTTTGTATACACATATATAAAGGCACAAATAGTTTGGGAAGATTTTGTTGGGTTTTTCTTACAGTAAATATTTCTTTTTTTTCCATTAATGAACAATTTGGCACCAGTGTCTTATGTTTGTTTAATCTCTAGGCAGTTACTGGGGAGTAATTTGTTTATGAGCTTAAAAATGAACAGTAGTAAGCTCATATGTCTAGTAAATATTAGAATATACTGTGTTAAGAACAAAGGCAAATAAATCTCCTACTGATTTAGAATTGTTTTCTGGATCTAAAACAGTACCTTTTATTCAGTGCCTGTTCAGGGCAGCAGAAATTTGCCAAGCATTTCAGTTAATATATTAATTTATTTTTTAAAAACAGTATTTTAATTGTCTAATTATAGTTCTGACTATTGAATTTTGTATATTGAATACATACTTTCTCTTTTGTAAGACAGAGAGTAATTTTTAGAGTACAATGGTTGTCAGGAGTTTTTTACGGATGTTTATTTAACTGTAGAAAACATGTTGGGAGTCACTATTATGTCCCTACTGCATTTACCATCTACAGAAATCATCAACTTTTTAATTAGGAACCATTTTGACAGAGTCCTAATTATATTTTCTAGCTTTGAAGCACTTTTGAAACACAAAAATTACATTATGTAACACTGATTGCATCAGCTTTGCTTATGGCTTTACAGTATCAACAATTCCTGTTCTGCAGTTCAGATTTCTTGACACACAGTTCCTATTTCTACAAGAATCCCAATTATGACCTTTTCTATAGATCAATCTGAATTCTAAGCCTATAAGTTAGGTATGATTTTCATATTCTGCTTCATGAAATCTTGCCTTCATTGTTAAGTCTTCTTTGACTTCTTGGTAGTCTAACTGAATTCACCAGATGGTAAATCTAGTTGATTACTAAACTCATAAGAATCTCCATCTAACAGCTTTCCTTTGCTCTCCACAGAGCAAATCGGTCTTACCTTTGTGAAAAATCAGCTGCCAATGGCCAAAAGGCTGTGGCCAAACATTAAAGTAGGTTAAATTCAGTTACCTATCTATCAAATAATTCTTCTTTCTAATAAATTACAACTTAAAAAAATCAATACAATTAAATATATGATCTTTTCAATCAATGTTTTATAGGGTTTTTTTTTATTTTACAATAGCATGACAGATTTTTTGAAAGAGGTGGTTTCTCTTCTTCAATTATAGCATGTGAAATCATAAAAAAAAGCTCTTCTTGAAGACAGCAGTATGTTTAAAAGTTGCAATGTTGGCTTTTGAAAGCACTTAGAAATATTGTCAAGAAGTTTTAGTCACAGGAAAATAGGACATAGTGTATATTGGTTTCCAGAGTCTACTCATGTTAGTGCAAGTCTTTTCTCTATCAGTATGAAGAATTGTAAATCTTACAGCTTAACTTGCCTATTGCAGAAAACCTATTTATATATGTTAAGAAAAAAAAAAAAAAAAAAAAAAAGGGTTTTGTCTAAATAGCTTAAACTGAGGGAGATAGACCTTGAAGAAAGGAGGAAAAACACAGCAGCTTTATGTCTTTCTCCAGCTGGACAGAGCTGCTGATCCCACTAGTACTTATTCCACAAGGTGGTTGCTGGTTGTCCATGCTGCATTAACCTCTGCCACAATGTCGCTGCAGTTGCTGAGGGACAATTTATTCTTGTGAAATAACTTATGTGCACATTCTTCAAACTGTTAGATCTGTGCTCATAGTTAAAAGTAATAAGTAGTTTGATATTTGTCAATTATTACTTTCTGAAATATTTTAAAAATACTTAGAATTTTCCACCAGGCCAGTTTTATTTTATCTATGATTGTGTGATCTAATTCTGCATGAGGACTTCTGAGCCTTGAAAATCTGGTCCTAAAGTCACATGCTTGTGAAAATTTTACTTTTGGATTTCTTTAGGCTGTGAAGTACTGTTTAATTCAGTTCCACTTGCAGAAGAATTATGAAACACAGTTTGCTGGGTTATTTTTTTGTGAAGTACAGTGTACCTGAATAAGAATTCTCCCCATAAGTGAGTGCAAAAGGTAGATAATGACAGTGTTAATGTGGTCCCTTGCAGGCAGCTGGCTTTCCAGTCACGACTAAAACCATGGTGGGAACAGGGGAAAAATTTATCTCTCAAGCTCCATTTCTTGACCTATGAATTAGGATTGTTTTCCATAGCTGTGCCTATATATGTTCTTGAACCAAGAGATAAGATGCAGTAGCAAGGAGCCTATTGGGGAGAAGTTATTTCCCATGCTTTCATCTGTGTGCCTGCAGCACATGCACCCACACCTCTGCTACTCCCACCTGTGTTGGATAATTATATACCTAAATGTTTCTGTGACCCTTGGCTGCTACAGTACCATTGTCCTTTCTTTTTCTATCAATACACACTTCCCAATAAACACCTGGATCCTCCTCTTTGTTTCCTTAGTGTCTTTCAGTTTCTCAAAAGAGATGACTAAACACTATATATCCATACCGTTTATAACCTTGAAGCATGCGACTCCTCACTATCTGGTTCTTGAACACCAGCTGATAAAAATTTGACCTGTGTGAGGATAGATTTAAATTTATTGCTTACCTAAAATACCAGCTACAATCTATCTGAAATGCTTAAAATAATAGCAATCTATGGATATATCAGCTAAGCCAGGAAAAATCATCCTCCATTTAAACCTGTACTGCTTTTTTCTAATATCCTTTACATGAGCTTTGTATATTTATTTTTGCTGAGTGCATGACTTATTATTGGACTTCATAATACTTAACAATACATTCTCCACTAGCTTTTCTATATATATATTATGTTTTTTCATTTATAATCACTGAAAATCCATTTCCTGACAGCATATTAAGAATACTTATAATTCACAACCAATATTTCAAGTAGTTAGTGTGCTTGCTTTTTTTTTTGTTTGTTTGTTTGTTTTGTTTTGTTTTGTTAATCTAAATGCATTGAATTGGCTCAGGAAATAAAATATCTACTACTTAATCGTAGATGGAGAGTTTTAAATATCCCATTCATATCATATCATAGTTGAACAGTATGTTCCTGTTTTATTTTACAATAGTCAGCATTCCAACAGCATGACTCTTTCTCTCCTCAGAAAATCTTAATCTATAAAAATTACTTGCTTATACCATGAAGTCAGATAATTCTTTTCTTGTGAAATGAAATTTAATTCAGCTCATTGCTTATGTGCCCTTCCCTATTGGAATTTTCACTGCTGAACAAAACAGGCCTCTCCCATCTTATGCTGCAACAAGGATGAAGTTATTTAAAAGGAATTTTACAAATATTACAGTTTTTCTTTCTTTGTTCTCCAACCAAATGCTTCTACTTACGACACTAAGAAAGCAGCTTTCTTTCCTTGTAAATATATATTTCAAATGCAGAACACTTGAAGTCACATGAAAACTTTTAGTCTCTGGAAACTGGAATGAGGGAAGAAAAGTAATATAATAATTTAATGACTTAAAAATTAGATTTCATAATACTGTGTGAAATGTTTATGGGATTTGGATGTACAAAATTCTGCAAGATAGGTATTGACTGTTGGAAATTTCTAAATTTCTCTTCTGCTTGAATAAAAGCTTTTAATCTATAGTTTCTAAGCTGTTTGTCAGACCGTATGTGTGTGCATGAGTGCAGACAAGTGTGTCAAGCAAAAACTGTTTTCAGTATTTTTTGTTAGATTGCGTAAGGCTGTCTCTTCTTATTGGTTTTCTTCTGCCTGAAGCTTATTCATATGGCTTTTCTAAAGAGACACCTTTGCTTAAGTCATCCATCACAAAACAGTTTCATAAAAAAAGAAATGTAAATAAATGATGACATAGTTTAAAATAGATGCCATTGCATTTGAATTCTCAGAGTATTTTATGGGTACTGACTGTCATGGCAACTATGGGAAACCAGAGAAAGTTAATATAATTTTCATTCTGTTTTGATAAATTTTTTCATTCAGAAATAATATATTGATGATGGTGACCTTGATTCTTCACTGTACTGTTGAATTATAGTCTTAAAATACAAGTACAACCTCTTATGTGTAATAAATGACCTAACTTCTCAAACTCTGTTGGATCTTGGAAATAACAATAAAAATTAAACAAACAACAACAACAAAGCTGATTTTACATCTTTTGCTTTTATCTTGAGTACCCTTCATAAAAGAACCTATTTAATAATAATATTTTCATTGTTTTTAATAATTGTTTAATTAATTATTTAATCTTTCCATACGGGTGAGACTCAGTATAAACTCTGTTTTGTGAATGAGTTTGGAGGATAAATTACAAGCGATTTATATAAACACATAATTTTTCAGAGATCTACTCATAACGTTAATCCCAAAGAGCTCACATTCTGCCAGTGCTCTTCCCTTCTGCCCCTGAAATTTTTCTTATGCATCCCTTGACAACTTTGGAAGACTAGGCACAAAAGTTCAGATCTCCATATACTTATATAGTCATGATGAAGGCTGACTTTAGACACCTGTAATGTTTATGTCTCAGTTGGCCGTCTGGATTTCCTTTAATAAAATAAAATTTTATATGGCAGAATTCATGTCTTACAATTGTAATCATCTAAAATGAATCCATGCTAACACCCTAGAATTGCCAATTGGCATTCAGTGAAGAAAATCTGTGTGAGAAAATCAACAGCTGAGTTGTAGAAGTAGTCAAAGTAGACATCTAAAGTTAGGTGAGATAAATCGTATCGTAGTCCTTCTTATGGACTACAACCTTACCGACTTTTTACGGATCTTAACTGGAATGCTTTACACAAAATATTGTGGCATGGTCACCAAAATATCTGTCTGTACAATATGTCCAAATGGGTTTACATGTCAATCTTAGATTCACTTTGGTAAAATATGGAGCTAGAATTCTTAGTTCCTGACACTGAGCTTCCCTACTGTTAGTTCACACAAAAATCTGGTCTGAATTATTAACAGTTCTAGTTCTGGAATGCTTGCTTGCTCCCAGCCATATGTAATTTTGAAGCTGAATTTAGTAACAATGCAAATTATGACTTGATTTTTTTCTTTTAAAATATATTTAATGTCATGTTAAAAGGATGCTGGTTTGATTTTCATATGAAAAAATCTGTGGCATACTTTTAAAAATAGTTAATTATAAGAATTTGTTTTTCCTGGTCTTTCTCATATTATGAATAAACAATTCAGCAGAAATATAAATGTATAGAAGCATTGATTTAATATTTTTATTACAGGCTAGAGGAAGAAAAGAGTATTTTATCAGAATTTCAAGAGGACTTGAACAATTTGATTTTATGGTTAGAGGAAGCAGACAGCATTATTGATATTCCCCTTGAACCAGGGAATGAAGACCAGTTAAGAGACAGCCTTAACAAAGTAAAGGTATTGTGACTTTTATTCTTAATGTTTTCTTTATCAATTCTACATTGAAGTAAATTAAATTTTATTCTCAGAGAAGGCTTCTGCCATCAAACACAGCATTCATTTAACTTTTTTAGAAAGATCAAAGCAGAGGAATTTCTAAACCTGCGTACAAATATATACTGATTACAGTATAATTAGAAAAGTAATGGAGAATGTACCTATCCTGTCACTAGGTAATTAATCGTTATCTTTTTCATTCTCATTTCTTGATTCAGAACTTGACTGTTTTATCTGTAAAACATTTCTCTGTAGGTATCTTGTTAATCTTTTATAGCTTCTCATTTATGAATGGTATTCAGAATTTCACAAGTATCTGGAATTGCATGCATAATTATAAATGTACACTGGTTGAAGTATCACTGCAACATTTTCTAGACTAAACATCTAGGTGGCTTTTGAAAAATGCTTTTAAAAAATTCTAACAGCATAGTAAATATTTAGTTTTAAAGTGTGCCATATTTTCATAAAAATATTAGAGCTTTTAGACTGTGATACTGCTAATAAATTTTACCCAATGGAAGTTACTCTGTTTAGTTTCTGAAATGTGTCAAATAGAATGACTATGTTTAATAACCTGCACAATAACAAATTAAACTGTAGTTGGAAAATACATATTACTTACAGAATACTTATGTAAAGGTTTCCTGTCCTCCCTTGAGGAGAAGGACTAGTTATCCATTATGCCAGCCTAAGTTGAACAAATTCAGCAAGTGATGGATATAGACCATTAGTGAATCTGAAGGAATCTTGTTAGAGTTTCTCCTATCCTTCTTTCAATAAAATCTGAAAAAAATATATCATCACACTTTTTTAGCTGAACAAAAATAGAATATATAGTACTGCATAGCATTTGAAGAAATTAAAACTTAACCATGTGCTGAATTTTCCCTTTGAATATTTCGTATGACACATCAGTGAGTTGGACAGAGAATTTGTGAGGCTTTGTCTCCATTGTTGAGGATATCAGACCAAAGATAAAGAAATATTTATAATGGGTGTTAGATGCATCTTATAATTTGCAGACATGATTGCAGGTTTAATGTCTAAATTGAATGTTTAGAACCATGAATGTTCCTGCTCCTCATTTATATACAAGTATTTCCTGGTTGTAATATTTCCAGGGGATACATAATCCCAAATTAAAGGTGTTATAATTTCTTATTTGTATCTCATTTTTAGAGTCCATCTTTTTCGTTTAACCTACACAAAAGAAAGCATCCTAATGCAGTAAATAATAATCCATTGGCTTGCAATGTGGCTCGTTTAATACCTTCTGCTTATGTTAATTAAAAAAAAAAAAAAAGAGAGAACTTGAAGAACTTAGTCTTTTAGTTATCCTTACTTGATATATCAATTTACTCTAACAGTATAATTTTACAGTTACAGCATACATGATGGAGAAGTGGTACAGTAAGATGATGCCTTACATCCTTTGGCTTTACTTGGGTGTTTTTTTGGGTGTTTTTTTTTTAATGAACATACATGAACATTCTTAATTATGAGGTTAGACTGGAGGGCTTTTCATCACATACCAGCTGGGTGTCTGTGTTCACAGCGTGGAACTTGTTAAAGCCCTTCTCCAAAGTGCTTGCTCTTTACCATATTAAAAGAATAATAAAATTTGCATGCATGAGCCACTAAGTGTCCATAAGTGGAATTTATCATGTTACAGTGATTAATATCCTGACAAACCTCATATTTTGGCTTTTAGGACTCTCTTTAGCCTCCATCCACAAATACAATCTCTTCTGAGGGATTTTAGCCTTCTACATTCAGAAAGCAAGGGTTATTTTGTCTTGAATTGAGTTTATTCCTTCAGCTGATACACAAATCGATAAGGGTGAAGGCATGAGAGCTGAAAATTCTACCACAGGTCATCTTAACTGCTGTATTTGCCTGTTCCAGTTAGGAGTTGAAGATCTGCCACCACACAAGGGAATACTGAAGCGATTAAATGAAACCAGAGGAATAGCACTTGGAAGTGCATCACTGAACCCAGACAAAAAGCATAAGCTTGAGAATACAGTGAAGGAGGCTAACCATCGCTTGTTAAAGGTTAGACACATTAGTGATATAATTGTGGTATAAAAGTTTAATATGCAGCAAATATTTGCATTGTATATTTTCTGGTATGTATTATTTTTCTCTGTATGAAGAGATATTTGTATGCATAATGAACCTGAGGAAGAAAAATGCGTGCAAGGCACTGCTGTGAGAAGCAATGACAGCAAACCAAGACCATTAGTGCCTAAAGTGATGATGTTGCATCCAAGTCTACTCCCTAAATTGTTGTTCTGCTTAAAGGTGGAATGCAGAGCATCATTTTTTAAGCCTGGTTGTTTTGAGGGTACAGCAAATATTCCAGCTTTTGTGACTCAGGTGTGTGAGAGGCAGTAGCAAATGGCTGTGTTTGTGGAAACGCTTCCTAATTATCTCCTCTCCCCAACCCCAAGATGGAAACTACAACCACTGTTTCACATTCCACTATGCTTCTTCCAACCTTGAGCTTTGATCTCTGGTTTCTTTATAGCAAAGTGCCATTCATTTTGCTTTCTGGGATCTATATACTTATGGACAAAAGTAAGAGAGTATTTTGTGGTATTTTATTGTTGAAGTAGCATGTTTTTGTGTTGAAAACTGGTGATAATAAGTGGCAATTTAACTAAAGAGAGGTAGATAATTTGAAGGCTCCTATGTAGCTTCTGTTTCTCATGTAGCAGGAATTATAGAAAGTGTTGTCCAGAGGAACACCACACAAAGCATGGATTAGCCTGATTCAAAAAAATGTAGAGAATTTGGAAAATTCTGGTCAATGTAGACTCAGCTGAAGAATTTCCATCGAGGCTGATGGCAAAACCAGAATTTGGGAAATTAAGCTGTGGTATCTGTTATGACGATGCTAGGTGAAAAAGAAAGAGGGATTTGTTGTGTTTAGCTTTGGGGAATTAAAAAAAAAAAAAAAAAAGTGAGAAAAAAATCTTCTTGTGAGTACCTTACTGAAAAGACAGGATAGAGTTTCTGGATACAAATACTACATCCTGAGGGGTTTTGTTATATTTCTGGGAAGACACTTGAATTTCAAGCATAGACTTGGGAAATAAACAGGAACTTATTTGATGTGGGACTCTCATTAGTTTATCCCTAACAGAAACAATCTGGTAAAGTTCAAAATAGTAGCCAGTGGCTAAGACAAAAGTGGATAATAAATATTGATCGCATTTACAAACTCCAAGTGGACACATAAATCATTATTTGGGTGCTTGAACAGAAGTATCTCTTTCTCTGCAAGTGGGTTTCTGAAATCAATATATATAGAAGAATTCAGAATACTTCAAAATAATAATAATAATAAAAAGTGCTATTTATGAGTTGAAATAAGCATATACATAGCTGAATTTAGGCACCATGAATTGTCTCTCTCAGCTGGAGTATTAAAAAGACATTAGTCTTCAAACATTTTAAATTTTAGTGAAAATATACATATACATTTTTATGAAATCTGTATTTTGTCTCTGGATGTAAGCTTTTACTGATTAATCATATATTAAAATGCATAAACTTTTAACTTTCACTTTCTGCTTGCTGATGCAGAAATGTTCCAGGTTACTTGTTAAAGTCAGAGAAACTGAGTGCTGTTGTAAGTAGTTGTGTCTGGATGAAATATGGGGGACAAAGCTACTGTTTAATGAATCATTCTCTTTACAAGTTTATGTCTCCTACATCTAAGTAATGTTTATGACAAGATATTGGGCTTGGAATGTACCACTTGAGAACTTCCATTTACTCCTAGATGAGCCTAAACCAGAGAATTGACCTTTCAATGGAGATCATTACTTAACTACTTTATTTTGATTTCACATATCCACCTACAGAGATGCATAGAACTGAGAAGTTCTACCTTGTCCTTGGGAGCTGAACCTAAAAAAATCTAAAAAATGTGGGGTTTTGGTTTTTTTGGGTTTTTATTTTTGTTTTGTTTTGGGTTTTTTGTGGTTTTTTTTGGTTTGGTTTTTTTTTTCTTTTTTTTTTTTTTTTTTTTTTGAACAGACACTGCGCTTTAAAATTTCAAGACCCCAATCCCTATTTTTTCTCTTTAGGGTTTTCCATTTCCTGTTTGACTTTTTTA
>JANHGN010010242.1:0-18488 GCA_024605025.1 Megaceryle maxima | reverse complement strand
GCGCCGGGGGAGGGGCCGCCGCCGCGGCCCGGGGGAGGGGGGGGGCTCCCGCGGGGGTTTTTTTTGCCCCGCCCCGTTTTTTTTTTTTTTCTTTTTTTTTTTTTTTTTTTTTAATTTGGTTTTAATCCGTGGATAACGATCGAGAAGGTGGGGAAAGCCCGGTCCCGGCGGGGAGGAGGCGATGCAGACGCCGCTGGATCAGCGCGCAAAGCGCCGGCACGGAGCGCAGCGCCGGCCGCATCCAAGTAAGAGCTGCGGCAGGGCCGGGAGCCCCCGCCCGCGGAGAGCTGCGGAGCGGCGTGGATAGCTGCGGGCTGCCCCGGGAGGGAGCGCGGGGCCGAGCGACGGCGGGAACGGCGCTGACGAGCATCCCGTTCTCCTCCGCGCCTCTCCGCGTAGGATTCCGCGGGCAGCGGCCGGGCGGCGGCTCCGGGTTCTCGGTCCCGCCCGGCGCTGCCACTTGTTGTGCGGCGCGGAGCGGGGCCAACCCCGAACCGTGCACGGTGGCTGTGGGGTGACCGTGGGGGGTGCGGTTGTATCGGGGGTGGCTCTGGGTGTGTGTTCCCCACCCCAGTTTCAGCTCTGAGTGGGTGCGCCCGGGGTGTGAGCGCGGCTCGGGGTGCGCTGGTGCGTGGGAGCGAGAGAAGTTGCGGATGAGCTGGGAGCCGGGGGTGGGTGCTGGGTGCTGGGAGCGGGGCTGTGCGTGTTTGTGTGCGCGGGAGAAGCGGTGTGTAAGGGTTTGGCGAGGTGTTCACGCCTGTGTCCGTGGCGGGGTGTCTCTATGGGTGTGTACGTGTGGGGTACAGGAGAGGTGTGCGTGTCGCGGAGCGGGCTGCGGTCGTGCGTGTGATGTGTTGGGGGTGTTACAGGAGCGGAGTGTGTGTGTGTGTGTGTCAGCGGCGGGTGCGTGCGTGTGCCTTCGGAAAAAAATCCCCGTTTCCCTGTTTGTACGCGAGGATGAGGGTGAAGCTGGTGCCGGGAGAGCGGCTCCCGTGTGTTTGCCGCGGATGTCTGTGTGTGTGTCTGCGCCTGTGTGTGTGTTTGTGTTGTGTGTCTGTGTCTCTGTCTGTTTGTATGTCTGTGTTGTGTGTCTGTGTCTCTGTCTCTGTGTGTGCGGAGCTGGCGGGAGGCCCCCGTTCACCCCCTAGGGCTCGCAGGGGACCGGCGGAACCGGGCGCTCCCTGCTCGCGGCCACTGCTGACGGCTGCGGGAGCCCCAGCCCGGGCAACCCGGCCGGGGAGCCGAGCTCGGCCTCCATCCTCCCTCCCAGCCGGTGGGTCGGGAGCTGCGGCTCTCCCCGGCACCCTGCGAGGTAGGAGGTCCCCTACCCCTCCTCTCCAAGCTCCCACCCTCCTCCCGCTCCCCAGTCCCTCCGGGCTGCAGTTCTGGGGACGAGACGTTCTCGCTACTGCCGGTTCCCTGCGGCCCTGCCGGGGTGTTTCAGGCCCGCGACATTTTGCCTTCTCCAAGAACACCTCTCCAGGCCAAGGATGGTGGTAGGAGGGGAATAGGAGCTTGGAGGGGCTGTGTGGGGGACCCCGGGGTGGCAGGATGGGTGCTGCCGCCCTGGAGAGGCTCTGACAGGTCTCTGCCTCGCTGGCTGCCGGAGTTGGAAAAGGATGTGGAGAAGGTGGTAGAAGGAGGGAGGGCCCGGGGCTTCGCCCTCTTTTCATCACTGTGCAGCTCCTGAGAGATTATTTTCGGGTAAAGCTGTTCCTAAGTGAGTGGGGTTCCTCATCACGGGGTGCTCTGGCTGTGGGTGCTTGGGCCCCGAGCCTGCATAAATGCCGAGCAGCCGCAGTGGCAGCTGGAGCCGAAGGAAACCGTGGGACGTGCCACGAAATGACCAGGGTTCAGTCCAGCCGTGCCTTCGCTACGGGAATCGACATCAGTGGCCGTTTTTTGGACAATATGGTCCTTGGTTTCAGCCCCTCGCGCGGAGTGGAGCCCGCAGAGCCGTGATGAGCGTTCGCTGCTTGCTCGGATGTTGCTTCTGCTCCAGCTCTGAGCTGAGTGTTTGGGCAGAGCCTGGGGGGGTGGGGGATTAGGATTTGTGTGCTCAGTACAGGGTTTGGATAGACTTGCGAGCATGGCTCGGAGCCACGCAATCAGCCGTTGGGAGCAATGAGAGGGTGGACTTTGGTGCCCGTTCCCGGAGCAGTGCTGCCTTCTATGGAACGGGGCCAAGGGGCTGTGGGAATCACAGGGAGCACGAGCTTGTTCAAGCAGTTGCTTAAATTCTCGGCACTTTATAACCACTCTCTCATTAGGGCTTGTTGATTTTTTTGGGGGGGGGCAGGGTGGCTGAATTCTGTAGGATTTTGCATGTCACTGTCCTCGGAGAGCTTCGCAGTCATGCATTAAGCAGCGTGACTAACGCCTCTCTCATGTGGTTCAGTCTCTCTCACACTCTTCCCGTAGGGAGAATTGTGTGTGCGGAGGAATAGTTGTTTTGGGAGGGGTTTTTATTTTTAAGTGCTCTGTGCTCTGCCAGCAGGTCGGAAAAAGGTGCCTGGCACCGGAGAAGAAAGTGTGGGATGGTCCTTAGATCCCATGGGAAAATAGCCCAGTGCCTTGGACTGGCCTCTGGGAAGCCTCTGTCTCCTGCACAGACGTGCTTTTCCTGGGTGGTGGAGGCTTCTTCCTCCTCCTCCTCCTTACGCCCATTTCTGGGCTTTCACGTCTGCGCTGTGTCATTTGCACCCCGAGGCACCGAGAAGGATTCCTTACCCCAGCGATCTGGGGGGCACGTCCGGACTGGGTGATGGTCCCATTCAGATTCCCAGCTTCTCACTTTCTCCAGCCTCTCTGCTTTGGAGTTTTCCTTCACCTGTAGGAATGGGGCTTGAGTTCAGGCTCCAGCCCATTTTTGGAAGCATGGGTGCTGGGCACCTTTGGGTGACTCCCTTCCTCCTCTGGGCTGGCACAGGGCTCATGCTGTTTCCAGCTCCTGGGGCCCTCCCTCCTTGCTCAGTCAGGGCCATGTGAGGCATTGCCCCACACTGGAACTCTCACCTTTACCTGCAATATTCCACCTCACACCAAGGCTTAGTCAGGATGGCGCTATGTCATCGGCAGCCACAGCCCAGCCTAGTGCAAACAGGCTTGTGCAAGACAGCCCTGCGGTGGGTGCCGGTGCGTCTCCCGGCCGGGGCATCCTCTGGGAGCCCCTTCCCAGCAACCAGGGCTGCCCTTCTGCCCCTTTTCCCCATCTTCACCACACACAGGGAGCACAGGGCAAAAGGGTGCTGATGCTCAGTGTGGGTTTGGACACCCCATGAAGGCAGGTGGACACTTGGGGGTGTCTGGTGTGAGTGCACATGCATGCTGCAGTCAGATACACGCGTGTGACCCAGCAAGGGTGTGCATACGCACACAGTGCAAGTGCCCCCACACCAGGTGACATCACACATATGCACAGCCGGTGGCACAGGGGCATGCGCACATGCTCCCCCCTGCACGGGCACACGCATCGCTCGGTGCACGCACACGTGTGTGCCGTGCAGGAATGCAAACTTGTGTCTGGTGTCTTCTTTTCTGGAGAGATTCAAAACCCACCTGGATGAGATCCTGGGCAACCTGCTCTGGGTGACACTGCTGGAGCAAGGGGGTTGGATGAAATGATCTCCAGAGGTCCTTTCCAAACCCTACCATGCTGGGGTTCCGTGATTCTGTGCTCCGAGCAGGTGCACAATACACCCAGATGCTCACAGTGCACATGCAAATACATGTACATGCAGTGCAGACACACGTGTGCGCGCGTACGCGCGTTCCTGGGGTTTGCCCGTGTTGATTCGGAGATGCATCTTTTTTCTTCTGCTCAGTTTCTTACCTCCTCCATCCTCAACCCTGTGCAGGGGTGTAAGAATTGTTTGCCTTTTCCCTTTCTCCTGGGAGCATACATCTCAGAGGTATCTGCACATGGCATCATTCTGGACAGTTCCATATGTCCTCAGCAAGGTAGAAATACCTTTTCTCTGAATGAAAGATGCTTGCAGGACAAGGGAGCAGAGTTAAAGTAGGCTGCAGGACTATAATTTAATCTCCAGAAAGAGAGCTGTGTTCTCACTTGTGGAGGGAGAGCTTCTCTCTTCCATGCCACTGACGGGGCACTTTTCTGTGGGGAAGCAGAGGGGTGGAGGGACTGGGAGCTGCTTGTTTGCGGGAGGTACCAGGGTGGACAGTGCAGGGATGCTCCACTTGTTGAGGATCTGTACAATGCTGGAGCAACCAAGAATTAGGCACTTGCTATGTGGCATAGCACAAAGGGGAGATAGTGGAGGAGCATTCGTCCATCCCGCAGGCCGGTACTGAAAGAGGGAGCGATGGGAGCAGCAAGACAAGGTTGTTGTGGTAGCATCTGTGGCAGGTGCTTGTGGCTGTTGATTTTGGGGCATCCAATCACTGGGCTTTCTGGGTGCCGCTGAGCTGCATCCTTTCACACTCACGGCTCAGCAGAAGCTGTGTGGGTGCTCCTGCACCCTGGAAGAGGAAAGTGTGTTCCCAGAATGGAAAGTGGGAGACAGGAAAGCTGGTGGCCAGGCACAGCACCAGGCAGGGGCATCTGGCTTGGTGAAAAAGGGGACAGTTGCTGTGGGGCTGGTGGTGCTCTTGGACTGCCTCTGCTGTGTGTGTGTACTGGGAGGAGGTTTCCAGTGGCCGGTTGCCTGCGGTGCAGCGTGTGCAGTGTGTGTCTCTGCAATGCAGGGGGGCAGTGCTTCTGTCATTGCTTCTGCAGCCGGTGGGGTGCCCATTGGCACGGGGTGGGCACCTGGGGTGTGCATGCAGTGTCCCAGTCTGGAGTGGGAGGGAACAGGAAGGAACAGTGTGTCTGCAGTGAGCAGAGGGAACAGTCTTTGCTGGCACGCGGTGTGGGGTTGCCTAGTGACTGTGGAGTCGAGGGGAGATGCTGTGCCCGTCATCGCAGCGTGCTGGGGCTGTGCAGTGCCGCTGCGCCACGGAGAGACACGGGGCAGAGCTGTGGGGTACGGCTGTGGCGCGAGGCAGGGTGGGCAGAGGGGTCAGGGCCCCTCCAATGCAGGGGTGGGCAGAGCCCCTCTTTCTGCGAGGGGCACGGGTGGATGGCACTGCTCTGCATGCAGTGCAGGATGGGGGATGTGAGGGGCTCATGCATCCCTGCAGTGCCGGATGGGTGGGTGGTGCCTTCTCATCTCGCAGTGCGAGGCTGGCAGTGCTGCTGTGCTGGCAGTGCCGCTGTGATGGCAGTGCAGGGAGGGCACTGCTGCTCTGTCCCTGCCGTGGCAGTGCCCCGTGTCCCTGCAGTGATGGATGGGTGGTGTGCAGGCAGTGCTCCGTGTCCCTGCAGTGCCCCATGTCCTGCAGTGCTGGGTGGCTGTCATCCCTGCAGTGCCCTGTGTCCCTGCAGTGCTGGATGAGTGGCATCCCTGCAATGCCCCGTGTCCCTGCAGTGCTGGGTGGGTGACAGCCCTGCATCCCTGCAGAGCCCCTGCCCCTGTTCCTGTAGGGCTGGCATCTGGGTGTGGTGGCCCAGTGTCCTCTCCATGCATGGCAGGCAGTGCCCGTGCAGTGCGTGGCACACAATGCTCCTGTGTTCCTGTGGTGAGAAGCTGTCTCAAAGCCTGGCTGCCTCCCATTGGGTTGCTGGCAGCAGGCTGCGTGCAGTCCACCCTGATAGTGTGCCTCGTTGGGTCTAATTACTGTTTGTGTGGTGACAGAGAGGATGGACAGTGGCAGGAGTGGCTTCCTATCACTTGCAGGGAGACAGGGCTGAGGTTTCAATGACTGCATTGCTCACCTAAGTAGGGTGTAGCAGGAACTTCACAAGCCGGGACTGGTCCTCCCAGGCACTTGCTTGTGGAGGCTGCCAGGTGACCACATCTAGGGCCAGCTCTGCTAGGCAAGCCCCTGCAGCTCCTTCCTTTCTGCTCTGGGACCATGTCCAGTTTCATAATGCACAGAGGGTGCACCCAAAGGTTTATGCCAGGGAAGTGGGCTGGGATGACATGGTCCTGGGGGACTGTGGCTGCCTAACCTCTGGTGTCTGTCTCATTGCAGCTCCCCTGCAGCACAGGATGAAACCACTGGTGTCCTGCCTGGGCCTGTGGCTCCTCTTCCAGTTCCCAGCCCTGGTCTCTGGAACGCGTGTGGTCTACAAAGTGCAGGAGGAACAACCCCCCAACACCCTCATAGGGAGCTTGGCCTCTGACTATGGCTTCCCGGATGTTGGGCACCTCTACAAGCTGGAAGTAGGGGCCCCGTACCTACGTGTGGATGGCAAGACTGGAGACATCTACACCACAGAGACTTCCATTGACCGGGAGAGCTTGCGTGAATGCCAGCACCTCCCGCCCGGACAGCCCTGCTTCCTGGAGTTCGAAGTGTCCATCACTGACCTGATCTTGAGCAACAGCCCACGCCTGCTCGAGGGGCAGATAGAGGTGCTTGATATCAATGACAACACCCCCAACTTTGCCTCACCTGTTCTCACTCTCTCAATCCCTGAAAACACCAACATTGGGACGCTCTTCCCCATCCCCCTGGCCATGGACCGGGACTTGGGTGCCAATGGTGTTGCCTCCTATGAGCTGACGGCTGGTCCGGAAGCGCAGGAGCTCTTTGGGCTGCAAGTGGCTGAGGATCAGGATGAGAAGCAGCCGCAGCTGATAGTCATGGGGAACCTGGACCGGGAGCAGTGGGACTCCTACGATCTAACCATCAAGGTTCAGGATGGAGGCAACCCACCACGAGCGAGTAGCGCCCTGCTTCGCATCACCATCCTGGACATGAACGACAACGCACCCAAGTTCGAGAAGGCCCTGTATGAGGCAGAACTCTCTGAAAACAGCCCCATGGGGCACTCTGTGCTCCAGGTGAGTGTGAGGGCTTCTTTATTGTCTCCACTTCTCCTCCTGCCTGGCTGTAGTGGGGACAACCTGGGAAACGTTGATAAGGCTGCTTGCTGCCAGGGTTCCTGAAGGGAAGAGGGACTCTAGAAGGGTTGCAAGCCATAGGAGCCCATGGTATTACCTGGAGCCAGGTCCCTGGGATGTCATATCTGTTCAAATGAGGTTGGGAAGCACGTGTGGGAAGGTGCAGCCTGAGTGAAGACTGCAGGACACAACTGAGGGACAGCAGCAGGGCTGGTGGGTATGTGGGAGCAAGGCTCTGGATTATGGGGAGGGCTGGGACCTGAGGGCCACAGCAAGCTTGGCTGTATGCCAGACCGGTCTCAATGCTGCCCACAGACAAGACATAGACCCTTTCATAAGTTGCATTCCCTTGGCTGCTCCATGGAAACTCGGGCTCACACAAGAGATGGGGGGACAAGCTGTGTCCCCGCTGCCCATCCCAGGGGGCTGCCCATGGTTCTGAGGGTGCCTGGATGTTTGCAGGGGCCAGGGGCTCTACCCCATCTCAGGCAGCAGTGCAAACGGGCCCGGGGAGCCCAAGGGAGTGGATCTCAGTGGATTTGGCTTGGAGGGGGCATTGAGATGATAGTAGTCGACATCTGTTTATCTGCAGCTGCCATCTTAATAAGCGGAGCGCGGCCAGCTCTCATCTGCTTGCTAATTCTGATGTGAATTTTTTAAGAATTCATTTTTCACTCTTAAGAGAATGGAAGTTGGAAGTAGATAAGAGAGCCGTGCGGCCGGGAGGAGAATGGGCTGAGCAGCCAGTGCTGCCATTGCTCAGCTTTTATCTTTCAGGGGGAAAATGACTTCCGCCTTTCTTTTTTTCTTTTTTTTTTTTTTTTTTTTTTGCGAGTGGAGGTAAAAGGTGGAATTTACATTTAACAACTTTCGTTCTCCATCCAAATCTGCTGAGCAAGATAACGGCGGGAGCAGCAAATGGTGCAGAGAAGAGGCTGCTCGGAGAGCCGATTAGGGAGGCAAATGTTAGACAAACCTCATCTTCTTTAGAAAGCAAATAATAGGCGTAGAGGCAGGTTTGTGCGGATGCAGAGCTCCCGATGGGCGGGCAGGGATGGCTGGTGCCGTGCCGAGCTCAGGCAGCCCCAGTCCCCGCTTGGCTGCATCACCGAGTGCCGGGATGGAGCTGCCGGGATGGAGGTGCGGCAGCTCGGCACATCCTCACCTCCCTCCTCTGCACCCTCCCCTTGGCCAGGCGGCTGCTCGAGCTGCTCTTCAGAGAAGAGTTTTTGTGGAGTGGGCACAGCCGGAGACGTCCCTCCCTGCTGCTGCCTGGGTCACAGTGGTGCAGGTTCCAGAGGGTTCCCCTACGTCCTGGAGCTGGCTGGGAGGGGAGCTCGGCCAACTGGCCCAACCGGTTTTGCCGGAAGAGCGAGGAAAAGCCTCGGAGCCTGCCGGAGGGCCACTCCCAGCTGCTCTGCTGGTCCCAGGCTCTTTGCCCCATAGTTCTTGGCCCCAGAAGAGGAAATCCTGGTTTTTCCCCCCCAGCCATCCCCAGAGGAGGCCACAGCGGGCAGCTTGGAGATTTGCAGAGGGGCTCACACCGCCTTGTCCCTCCTGCTCACCGCTTCTCCCTCTGTCCCACAGGTGAAAGCCAATGACTCGGACCAGGGCGCCAACGCTGAAATCGACTATTCCTTCCACCAAGCCTCAGACATGGTGCGCCGGCTCCTGCGCCTGGACCGCGCCACGGGGCTCATCACCGTGCAGGGGCCCATCGACCGCGAGGACGTCAACACCCTCAAGTTCTCTGTCATGGCCAAGGACAAGGGGGCCAACCCCAAGAGTGCCCGCACCCAGGTGGTGGTGACCATCAAGGACATGAATGACAATGCGCCCTCCATAGAGATCCGGGGCATTGGGCTTGTCACCCACCAGGATGGCATGGCAAACATCTCGGAGGATGTGCCAGTAGAGACAGCAGTAGCTTTGGTGCAGGTGTCCGACCGAGATGAGGGTGAAAATGCCGTGGTGACCTGCGTGGTGGCTGGTGATGTCCCGTTCCAGCTGCGGCAGGCTAGTGAAACAGGGAGCGACAGCAAGAAGAAGTATTTCCTACAGACCACCACGCCGCTGGACTACGAGTCAGTGAAGGAGTACACTATTGAGATTGTGGCAGTCGACTCGGGGAACCCACCCCTCTCCAGCACCAACTCTTTGAAGGTGCAGGTGGTGGACGTGAATGATAATGCGCCTGTCTTCAGCCAGAGCTTCACTGAGGTGGCCTTTCCTGAGAACAATGAGCCCGATGACCTGGTGATGGAGGTGAGCGCCAGTGATGCTGACAGCGGCTCCAACGCCAAGCTGGTTTATTCCCTGGTGACGGACCCCTCCTCCAAGGGCTCCTTTGCCATTGACCCTGACTCTGGGGAGATCCGGGTGAAGGCAGTGCTGGACCGAGAGCAGCGGGAGCGATACGAGTTCTTGGTGGTGGCAGCAGACAAGGGCAGCCCCAGCCTCAAGGGCACAGCGTCTGTGGCCATCAATGTCATGGACAGGAATGACAACGACCCCAAGTTCATGCTGAGCGGCTACAACTTTTCGGTGATGGAGAACATGCCGCCCCTCAGCCCCGTGGGCATGGTGACGGTGATCGATGCTGACAAAGGAGAAAATGCCCGCATCCAACTATCGGTGGAGCAAGACAACGGGGATTTTGTCATCCAGAATGGCACTGGCACCATCCTCTCCAGCATCTCTTTTGACCGGGAGCAGCAGAGCACGTACACTTTCCGACTCAAGGCGGTGGATGGTGGGGATCCTCCCAGGTCTGCCTATGTAGGGGTGACTATCAACGTCTTGGACGAGAATGATAATGCCCCATTCATCACTTCACCCTCCAATGCCACCTACAAACACATCCTGCCCCACACCAGCCCTGGCCAGCAGGTGAGCAAGGTCAAGGCGGAGGACATTGACTCTGGTGTCAATGCAGAGCTGACCTACAGCATCACAGGAGGCAACCCCTTTGAGCTCTTCCAGATCTCCCCGCACAGTGGAGACATCACCCTGGAGAAGGAGATCCTGCGCAAGCACCATGGCCTGCACCGCTTGGTAGTGCGTGTCAACGACAAGGGCAAGCCTTCACGGCACGGCACGGCGCTCGTGCACTTCTATGTCAACGAAACATTGGCCAACCGCACGCTGCTGGACACACTGGTGGGACATAGCCTGGACACGCCGCTTGATATCGACATCGCTGGAGACCCTGAATATGAGCGCAGCAAGCAGCGAAGTAACATCCTCTTTGGGGTCATCGCCGGCATCGTGGCTGTCACCCTGGTCATCGTGCTGGTCGTCCTGGTGCGCTACTGCCGGCAGCGGGAGGCCAAGAGTGGCTACCAGGCAGGCAAGAAAGAGACCAAGGACCTGTATGCACCCAAGCAGACCAGCAAGAGTGGTAAGAGCAAGAACAAAGTGAAGAAGAGCAAGTCTCCGAAGCCACCCAAGCCCACAGAGGATGAGGAGGAGACAGGGCTGCAGAAATCGCTCAAGTTCAACCTCATGAATGACTCGGTCAGCGACAGCCCCCGAATTCACCTGCCCCTCAACTACCCACCAGGCAGCCCAGACCTGGGTCGCCACTACCGCTCCAACTCGCCGCTGCCCTCCATCCAGCTGCAGCCTCAGTCACCCTCAGCATCCAAGAAGCACCAAGTGGTGCAGGACCTGCCGGCCACCAACACCTTTGTTGGCACCGGGGACAACAACTCGACGGGCTCCGAGCAGTACTCGGACTACAGCTACCGCACCAATCCCCAGAAATACACCAACAAGCAGGTAGGAGAGCTCATCCTGAGGCCGGCAGCGGCCCCCCCCCTGCACCGGGGAGCCATCTGGACAGAGGTGTGGGAGTGAGCGTGGACTGGCCCCCAGCCCTGCATGCATGGCCTGGGGGGCTGGCAAAGGACTACCCTGGAGCTGAGCCACGGAGCCTGGTTGTGGGGCAGGGAGGGGATGGGGATGGTTGGGGAGGGTAAGGTAAAAATTGTCGGAGCCCTTGTCAGAGTGCCCGGGGCTGGGTCCTGGTGGCGCTGCCTGGGTGACGGTGATGTGACGGGCGCTGCATGCGTGTGCCTCTGCATGTGGAGCTCTCGGGAGGGAATCCCACCCACCCGGGTCCCCTTTGGTGACCGGCTTCTAAGAGCACCAAGGAGGACGATGCCCATCCTCCCTCCCATCAATCCCTCTGCTTGGGCTGACTCGTGGGGAGGAGAAACTGGTCCTGCTTCTGCCACAGCTCTGGGCAGCCAGTTTCCAGCCCTGCCCCTGGCTGGGGAGCAGCAGGGGGTTGCCAGCCCGGCTCTGCTGGTGAGGCCGAACCTTTCACCATCCCTGCAAAAAGCCGCCCAAAAGGGAGTTTTGCACTGGCTGTGGCTGCCCAGGCAGGTGGGGCTGGGTGGAGAAGCAAAGCTCTGCCTTTTTCCCAGGCTCAGGCTCTGGCTTCCCCCAGGCTTGGGCCCTCTGCCACAGCTGGCACGATGAAAATGGGGCTTCCCTGAGCTCAAGCATTGAGCCCGGAGCTATGGCTCTGCGGGGGGAGCTGCTGTGGAGGGGGAGAGAGGATCCTGGTGGCCGTGGTGCTTCCTCCAGGCATCACGGGCTCGGCCGTGTGCCGTGTGCCAGGGCTGAGGCTGAGGCTGGGTCTCGTGCTGGGGGCTGGAAGAGGTGGGGCACTGGGGTCTCTGCTGCGTGCTGTGGTCGGGTCACTGCTCTTGGTCTAGCCGGGGGGGGGGTTTCTGCTGTGTGCGGGGCAGGGAGGAGGTAGGTCTTGGCTGTGGACTGGGAAGGGCTGCTCGCTGGTGTGCACTGGAGCTTGGACCTGTCCCAGGAGATCGTGGGATGAGCCTGGAGCTTGCAGGACCCTCTTTCCTCTGTCTGTCTGGCCAGTTATCTTGCACCACGTCTCTGCTTTGGCGCCTGTCGGGTCTATCCTGAAGTAGCTAGGGAGGGAGAGGGGGTACAAGTGCCTGTGGCTTTGCCTTCTTCCTGGGGCCCTGTGGATGAGGATTACCCACACACCCCCCTGCCCCCACATGCTGTACCCTGTGCCCTTTGGAGCCCCCTGCTCCCTCCTTTGTATCCCAGTGAGCGGCAGGCTGGGCTCCTGCCGTGGGGCTGAGCTCAGCTGCCCTGTTGGATTTGACTTCAATAAAGTTTTCTATTTTTGACCGATTGTGCCTTCTTTTCCCTGCTGACCCTGGAGATGTTCTTGCTCCCAGCAGTTTCCCAGGCATATTTTCCACGTCCTCAACCACTGAAGCACCCAGGCCCTGCAGCACCCAGAAGTGATGCTCACATGAGCCAGCCATCTCCCAAGCCCTCCACTGTGCCCCACTGTGGCCAGTCCAGAGGCCTTCTGGTACTGAACCCTGTTCCCAGATTGCCATGTCCTATCTCCAGTCACTGCCTGGCCCCTCTAAGGAGACCAATTCCTCCAGGACATGGTCCACAGCCCATGCGTGTACCTACACGCACATGTATGTGTGTGGACGTGGAGCCAAGCTGAGCCACGCATCAGCCTGGGATTTCTTCCAACCCAACATCCCCCTTCATAGCTTCTCCTGGTTCATCCCCACATCCTTTTGAGACCCACCCACATCTCAAAGTCAGCGCATGGAGGAGCAGATCCCTGCTGCTGTGCGGCGCTGGGTTAACGTGACCCAAATCCTGCCAGCGAGGGCTGGAAGACGCCTGCCTCTCACCCGCTGCTGTGCCGGAATGAATGCAACACACCCAGTTGCAGATGGAGCCTGCAGTGCTGGGGGGAAGCACACAAAGTGGGGTGCTCCCCCCACCCTGGGATATGATGGGCACCCTTGCAGCGCAGGAGAGGTCCTCCCAGACAGGCTGGCTGGAGGCAGGGCTGCAGGAGGGCGATGGTGCCGGGCGGCCACGCTCCCCATGAAGATGGTTCTGCCCTTCCTGGCGGGCAGGTTGGGGGTGATGCTGCTGCCACAGGGCTTGTTCAGGCTCTTGTCTCCAACTGGTTAGAGAGAGAATGAACCCTGGTAGGCAGGAGCAGGTCAGCACCCCTTCTCAGGCCCTGGATGGGTCCATCCTACACATCCCTCCCTCCAGCCAGGCATCACACCTCAGGGACCCCTCCCTGGACATCCCTTCTTCTTTCTCATGGTTGTTCTTTTAAATGGGGGCAGACATCCCCACGGGAGCTTCACCTCTTCCTCAGGGGCTCCAACTGGCCGCACCAGGCTGCTGAAGAATTGGAGCTCTGGCGCTGGGAGAGATTAGATCATCCGGGGAAACCAGTGGTTCTGGCTTCAGTGGTTTCAGCTCTGTGCCAGCCTTGGCTCTCACAGCCTCCTAGTTTGTTTTGCTAACAGCATAAGGTTTTATCTTGAACCGTCCAGGAAGTGTCTGGGCCTCCTAGGCAGGCAGGGCTGGGACCTGCGGGGAGATGCGATGGCTGCAGAGGAGGAAAGGAGACACCAGCAACCACCTAAATAACTAGTCCCTGCAGGGCTGGGCAGGGCAGTCTGGGGGCTTGGCTCAGTGTTGCTATCTGCTTCCCTTTGGGAACTTTCTGAGAGAAGTTTCCCTTCCTCCCTTGTCCTCAGCAGCTCTTTGATGAACCTGGGGTGAGAACTCAACCTCTCAGACGCTGGCGTGGGGAGTGTCTCTTTTTTTCTGCCTGTCTCCCAGGCTGCATCTTTTGCAGCTCTTTAATACCCCGTGGTGGGGGCTCTGCAGCCTTTCCTGGCTGCACAAGCCTAAGACTGCCGTGGGTCCTTAAAGCCCCCCACCATCCGAGAAGCTGGCTGGAGTGGTGTTAACTTCAGTGTGCTACTGCGAGCTCAGCAGAGGTGCCTGCACCTGCCTACAGGCTCTGAGTGCGCGGTGCAGCATTAATTACTCTCTGCAGGGGAGGGGGGGGATGAGAGGAATATTGTAACCGTAATGGATAGAAATGAAATTGTCTTGTTTCAGAATTTAGCTTAGAGTCTACATAAATTGCAGGTTTAAGGTGTTGGCAGATGTCTGGGAAAGTCTCCTACTGTCCTGGGTCAGTGGATTTTCTCAAGGTCGTTCACGTGGAATGAGCTGATAAATGGATCCAGCAATGAGCTGCAGATGGAGCTGAGGGTTCATGGGGGACCTGCCCTGTTTTTCCCCAGTTTCAGGAAGATGCTGTGCTGGGAGGCAGTTCCCAGGCACTGCAAATCAGCTTCTGCTCCTGGGATCAATTGCGCTTGGTCCAGATTTGGCTCTGGCATGCAGAGACTGAAGGAGGGACCGTGTCGGTGAGGTCCTGGGGGCTGCAGTGCTGGGGCTGAGCCCCACTTGTGCTGGGAAGAGTGGCTGGGCTCTGGAAAACAACTATGAATGCACAATTGCTTGTGAGCATCAGTGGGGTGCTTGTGGGAGCTGGGGGAGCACAAGGGGAGTGGATTGTATACCGTGCTGGCTTCTGGGGAGTTGGTGAGGATGCTGAGAGCCACATGAGCACGACAGGAATGTGCTGGAGCTCCTGGCAGGTGCTGGGGTTTTTGGTTTATGGCAGAGAGGGGTGCCCATGCCTGGGACAGCACCATGGGGTATTTGGGACCTCTGGAGGAAGAGCTTCAACCACAGGAGACAGACGTGTGGTACAGCCTGGCCTGTACAACCAGAGACAGCGTGGGTGTGCGCAGGCTGTGCTGTAGGGGAGGTGACAGTGGGGTGTAGTGAGCCTGCGCCCAGCATGTGGGAGATGACAGCAGGGTGCTCAAAGCCTGTACCCCATGGATGGCTGGCAGAGGGTGGCCATGGCACGTGTCTGGGCTGTGTGTCAGGGGTAGGGGATGCAGAAGGGTGCAGCCTGTGTCACCTTCAGAAGAAGGTGGCCCAAGGAGGGATGCAACCAACTGCTGTCCCTGGAGGAGGTGGCAAGGGGGTGTGTGCCACTTGTACTGCAGCAGGAGGGAGCATGGGGGGTACACTGCCAGTGCCACACGGAGAGGTGGCACAGGTTATGCGCAAGCTGTACCCCATGGAGCAGTGGCAGTGGGGTGTACACAGCCTGTATGTGTCAGGAGGTGATGGCAAGGGTGTACGTAGCATGCAGCTTGGGCAGGTGACTCTGTAAACAGTGTCTGCAAGGAGGTGGTGGCACTTACTGTCCCTGTCACACTGAGGGGAGAGTCAGGTCTCTCCTGCCAGTGCTTTGGACCTTGTCCTTTGTTCCCTTGAAGGCTCACCCAGCCCATGGTACCTGCCTGGGGCTCTTCACATCAGGCTGGGCTGCCTGGGTGCCTTGCAGCTCTGGCTGGTTCCCACCCTGCTGAGCCAGGTGCTGCTCATTCCTCCCTGCTCTCCTCTTCCTCTCATTTCTCACTCCCTCAGGCCCTCCCCTGCCTGATACCCTTGGAGCCAACATTGGTCTGTGGTGAAAATGGTCTTCCTTAGCTTGGATGTGGGTGACTTCTTCCCCCTCCGCCCTTCCCTCTTTTTTTTCACAATTGTATCTGCTCCTCTCCATCCCTCTCTCCTGATATCTCCCCCTGCTCTCCTCAGGCAGTGACCTCCCCCTCCCCTGTCTCTTTTCCCTCCCCACCACTCTCCTGCCCGGCTGTCTGCTGGCCCTGCTACAGAGGGATGCTGAGCCCTTCGCAGCGCAGGGCTGATCCCTGGCTGGCTCCAGCAGCCGAGCTGTGGATCCTCTGCGCGATGAAAGCGTTGGCTGTGTGGGCGGCCGCCCGGTCCAAGCCGCGCTGATTGATATTCCCAGCACCGCTCTGCCCGCTCGGCCGGGCTCTCAGCTGCAGTGCCGTTCCCTGCGCTCACAGACCAGCCTGGAGCGGGGCCCAGCTCTGCAGCCTGATTCATCCATCGCCCTAATCCTGGGGTAAAACCTGCCGTGGGGTGTGTCCCTGGGTGCTTTGGGGTCCCTCTGCCCAGAGAGCAGCCAGGAGGCCGTGGATGGGGTGAAGGGTATGGATGGGGTGAAGGACAGAGGGTGGGATGCAGCTGGAGGAGGTGGAGGGTGGGGTGCTCCCCAGTGAGGACAGAGCTGGGGTGTTCTGGGACGGGGAGAGGAGGCTGGGATAATGAGAGGGTGCGTGATGTAGGGCAGGACAGGGTGGGGTGTTGTGGGGGAGAGAGGGCTAAAAGGACACATGGAGCAAAGAGGCTCTGTCCCTGGGAACTGTATCAGCTCCGGGTGGGGAGGGTGGCCTCAGGAGGCCGTGGGGCAGCAACAAAGAGGTGGATGCTGTGCACTTGTGTCCCCAGAGCTGGTGTCCACCCAAGATCCCCAGTGTGAGTCATGTGGGGCTATGCTGGGGTGGGTCACAAAGAGCAGGAGCTTTCCTTCATGGTTTGTGGGGTCTTGGACATTCAGTCCCAGCAGTTACCCCACCAAATCTCTCTTTTGCTGGCATGTTCTCCTGAACGCTGCCTCTGGAGCTGAGCCCTGTGCCAAGCCCAAAGCACCTTCCTCCCCCTCCACCCTCCATCCCCACACATACCTGTCGTGTGAGAGCACCTGCCCATGAAACCCCAGGCACAGCCCATGTCCATGGGCGAGCTGTGCTCCTATGTACTGCCCTACAAGCTGGTCCGTCCAAGCTGCAGTTACACAACCCGAGCTCTACTCTTGGGAGAAACCAAGATGGTCGATGGTGATTACTCCAAAAGGGACTCTTCCCATAGTCCCTTGCTCCTTCAGTGCCCCGGGAAGCACAGAGTCTGCTTGACTGAGGCAGAGAAGGATTGAACATGGGTGAGGAGGAGCCTGGCTGCAGGGGAACAGGCCACCTCTGGCACCTTGGTCTCCCTCTTCTTGTCACCTCGGGCACTAGCTGCCAGCGTCCATCAGTCCAACTTGGATGAAGCTCAGTCTTGGTTTCAACTCTGTGAGTCAGGGTCACTTGCGATTCAGACCCACTCAACCTCTCCCCAGCAGGTCTCCTCCTGACCTTGTCTTCTCTCTGAATTTCTTGACTTTACTGAAGGTCTCATCCTTCCTTGAGGATCTGCTTTCCATATCCTGTTTCTTTTCCTTTTGGGATTCCCGACTCAACCCTATGGTTGTGAGGTTGAGAATAAGAGGAGGTCAGACAAAGAAACAGAAAGAAAACAACTCCCCCAGATCCCTTAAAAACTTCTCCTAGTTGTTTTGCATGAGTGGTTTCCCATGGTATAAGCTGTTTACTGCCTCAGTCCCTCAGATGCTCACAGGAAAGAGTGGGTGGGAGAGTAGGTTTGTGGCAGTGACCTGCTAGGAGGGCAGGAGAAAGCTCCTACCTTATCTCATCATTTACCTCCATTGTGGCATTCACAGCCCTGCCTTGTGGATCATGCCCCAGAAGGTAAACATCCTTCTGAGCACTTCTTCACTTGCAAAATACCCACCTCGTGATCTACTATCTAAACATGGCACCGATGGGCAGCCACTGATCTTGGCAGCTTTCATCAAAGGTGTTTTTAGAGCCATCATTTTGGGAGGGCAGCGAATCACCACCTCTCCCTTGGAACTGATCCTGCTCCGTAGTGGTTGGAGCAGAGTGCCCTGGTTCCGCTCCTCTGAGACATCTCTAAAGGCCCGAGCAACCTGAAAGCCTGGAGCTATTTAGCTCCCACATGGCCTGGTTTTTACAGGCTCCAAACTCCCTGATGCTCTTGAGCAGCTGCAAAGCTGCTGACAGGGAGACTCTGACAGATATTCATCCCTGCTGGGGGGGGAACTTCTTGTCTGAGCTCGGGACTGAGCCCGTGCTTTAAATGTCTTGCTAATGTGATGTCTGATGTTCCTCTTACACTAATCTGTTAATCTTTCTACTTCTTCATCAAAAGCACTCGAACCCAGTAGAAAGCAAAATCAGTATTTCAGATGTTTGAAGAGCCCTTCATTATTATTCAGGCTGGGCAAGACCTTTGGGGTGTTGTGATTCAAGGCCCTGGGAACGCCTGAAGGAGCTTGGGCTCTTTTTTTTCCAAGGGTTTCAAGTAGATCACAGTTTATAAGGGACTATCAGGATGTCTCTTGCCCAGAGAAGAAAGTTCAGAAACCTTCTCTAACATTCAGGAATTTTTTATTGAGCCATGATCTGCAAGGTCCAGCCCAAGGACTTGACAGCTCACCCAGGATCTGATGACAGCTTGTTCATACCAGGAGTCCTGTGCCGGTGGGAGTGGTAAAGCCAGACCAGCACAGGCAAGATAAGTGGCCTTAACAAGCCTTACATCATTACTTGTCTTACCTGTTTGATCTCTCCAAATGAGGCCTTGTCTTACCCAGTGTCACCAGTCATCATCAGGCACAGGTTGGCTGCAGACCACTAAAGCGAGGGCTCTGCTGATGTCTAGAGTGTGCTGCTGCAGACTTGTGGAATAGACACAGTTCCTTGACCAAGCAGGAAAAGCTTCTGCCCTCTGCCTATGAATATAGAGGTGGTTAGAAAACAGTATTGCCATCAGAGGAAAGTTTTCAATTAGAAAACAAATCAGCAAGAATTAACAATTTTTTTTAATTATTATTATTTCTAATTTTTTTTTATATTGGCTCAAGTCAGTCAACAGCTACAGATGTATAAATATGGTTGGTTGGTTTTTTTCCCTAATAATTTCTAAAGGCAT
>JANHGN010010240.1:0-12581 GCA_024605025.1 Megaceryle maxima | reverse complement strand
GGAGAAAAAAAAAGCCCCGCTTCCCCCTTCTTATTCCCAGGGGGGAGGGGGGGGGGGGGGGGGGGTTGAGAGCGGACAATTAGGTCTCTCCATTTCACGTCTACACCTGAGCCCAAATATTGCAACATGAGGATGAGGGGAGAGCTCCAAGATCAACAGTGTATGCAGGGCAGATAGTCTGAGAGAACCTGGCCTCTACACCTCCTCCATTTCTCCAATAACACCACCAAATAGATATTTGGGCTCAGTAAATGTAGGTCTCCTTTGCAGGTGGGTAACACCATGGAAACTTTGTCTAAACAAATTATTTAAGATTTAGGCTACATAGAACATCTCTCTATTCACAAATGCAATTGTTGCCTTTCAAGAAACAATGACTAGTTATAATGAAGTCAATCAGTGATCTCTGCTGGACTTTGGGAAACATTATCTTCAGGAAACAATGCGTTTTGGCAAGATGTTTGGTTTGTGAATGAAGGTCATTCAAATCACATGACAGAAGCATGCCTACAGCGCCAGGTCCCGTGTTAAAAATAAAAGCGAAAAACACTTTTGCCAAGTCTAAACACCCCTACCAATGTTCTTAAATAAAGCCTTTTTTTTTTTTTTTAATGTACTTGCAATCAAACCAAGACCTTCCAATTTAGTTTGATATGAAGCTACTTTTGAAAAATTTTGAACATATTATTATGAAATTCCTAACTGTCAGTGAGCTGAAAAATAAGTTTCCAAACAGCTCTGATTCACTTGTTGTTATTCTGCAAGTCTGGCTATTCTAGATGTTTCAGATTTTTCCACTGGGAGTCTCTGATCACCTGAATGAAATGATCAATTGCTCTAATTTAGCTTTTAAACTGAACTGAATCAGATCCTCTATGATGTCTTTGTTTATGGGTTTTCAAAACCTAGCCTCCTAGAAAAGGGGGGAAAGGTATTTAAAATAAGAGGTGGCTGCAACACAGTAGGCCGGTTTTCTGCCATTTAACATCACAATAGTGGAGTCACAGTTAATAACAAATTCAATTTATAAATCCATTAAAACAACAAAACAGACAGATTTGCTATATAAAAAGGAATTATTTTATCCTAGAAGATGTTTATTTCAACAAGGCAGGGAAGAGAGTTGTTCTGGTGATTACTGTCCTTTTTGCCTCCTCTGCTTATACAACACACAAGATTTGTAAATACTCTTTCTTTCAGCAGATTTCTGGGAAAATTTCTGCCCTCAGCTGTTCTTATGAAAACCTGCTTAAAGCAGGAATTGAACCAACCATCAAGGTAATAGCTGACCAAGATGTGTTCAAGCAAAAAGATTTGGAGGCTCAGCAGGAATACGAGCAAAACTGGGAATAAGTAGCAAAGGAGGACCACCACATTGCTGTGGCCTTTGCGCTCCCCACTTGCCTTGCCCAAACCTGGAGGGGTTTTCCCCCTGTCCGAGCTGCCAATTTCACAGGTTGCAATCAGTGCTGGACACACACAGACTATACAGGTATCTTCTCATGAGATTTTATTTATGGTGCCTAATATGGTAGGGCATGTAAATATTTCTGTAATGCTAATAGAGGTACTGATAGTAAAACCGTTCCAACTCTATTACAGCTAGAGATTTTGACTGCAGAGATTCTGTATTCAAAACATAACAGTAAGGAGTTTGAAGGCAAAAGCCTTGCCACCCAAATTATAGGAAAGAACGATGCAGACATCAGATAAGGTAATTATTCTTAATTAGATTTTGACACAGCATTTGGGAGACAGGCATTTGAGTCACATAAAGAGATGTTCTTGTATCAAAATTCATAAAAATGGCAATTACTGTGTTGAAAAGCCAAATATAGCAGTGTAGTGCTAAGAGAGATGATTCCACACAAGCAAGATGTAAGGAGTCCTGAAGCCACCTCAGCTCTTTCCATCCCTGGGAAGCCTGTTATGAAGGCCATGAAGATGATCAGGGGGCTGGAGCACCTCTCCTACAAGGACAGGCTGAGGGAGCTGGAATTGTTCAGCCTTGAGAAAAGGCGGCTCCAGGGAGACCTAACAGTGACCTTCCAGTACCTGAAGGGAGCTTACAAAAAGACTGGAGAGGGCCTGTTTACAAAGGCCTGTAGTGGAAGGACAAGGGGCAATGGTTTTAAATTAGAAAGGAGTGGATTTAGATTATAAATAAGGAGGAAGCTCTTTACCACGAGAGTAGTGGAGCACCGGAACAGGTTGCCCAGGGAGGTGGTTGAGGCCCCATCCCTGAAGACATTCAAGGTGAGACTTGACAAGGCTCTGAGCAACCTGCTCTAGTTGAGGATGTCCCTGCTCTCAGCAGGGGCTGGGACTAGATGACCTCTAGAAGTCCCTTCCAACCCAGACATTTCTATGTTTCTATGTTATGGGTGTGTGTCCAGTGCAGCACCAGTACTGTCTTGCAGACTCTTCCTTCCATCCCCTCTGCTAAATACCCTGCAGATAATTTGGTCACATTCCCATCTCCTGCTGTATGCCCTCCTCACAGTTGTGTCACCTTACTCCACCTTAAAAATGGCCATATTTCCTGATACCTGCAATAAACCAACCCAAGTACTCAGTAAGAAGGATGAAAAGAAGAAATGAGCTCTCTCATCATGCCAGGTGGGTGCCGTATCTTATGCTGCCTGTCCCACAGACTGTAGGCTGTATGCAAGAAGGGCCATTTCCACATCTTCATATAAACAATAGACAAAATGCCAGCAGGTATTAATTTCTTACACCTGGACTGAGCAAAGAGAGACAGAAAAAAAAAAAAAAAACAGGAGGAAAAGGTAGATTTCACTCAGAAAATGAGAAGAGAGACAAGTTTGATCTTTCCTTCTTCCCTGCCTGATGGCAGGGAGCAATTTACCACTTTTTCTTCCGTTAAACAGAACTGTAGTTTTATGGAAACTAAAACCAGATTTGACATGTTCTTTGCTTTTTATGTCTACATATTCTAATTTCCATTTTTCTTCCTTTATGCCATTTGCTTGAATAAACTGCCCAGAATGGTAGGTTTAAAGTGTAGCATAGAGATGTTTTGCCTTCTTCATGAAGATTCCTCCCCAGGGAACACAGCCTCCTCCTCTATTGCTTTTTTTGGCTTTGAATAGCTGAGAGCCACATTAGCATCCCCTTGACTGGAGTGTGTACCGGGCCATTGCTCTGCTGGTTCTCACTTTCTTTCATCTTCCTCCTGAACAGCCTTTGGTAATCCTACTTGAAACTTCCTTTTCAAGTGGTTGATTTTCCCTTTAACTCATTTACACATTTGGAGAAAGACTAGCATGGAGGAATCGCCACATTCATTCATTCCCTCTCTTTTTTCTCATCTCCCTAAGCCTTAAATATGCGTCTCTATTTTTTTACGTCTGAGTATCTCAGTGGTGTCCATCAGCTTCCTTCCACTTTCTGCTCTAAGGAGCTAATGTGTACCTCCTAAGACATTTGTGCCATTTTTTTTATTCCAATAAACGTGCTTTGACCAGAGCAGAAGCACCAAATTGTAACCCTATGGTAAAGGCAGCTCTAACTGAAAGACTCCATGTTGGAGAGGACCTACAGGCAAAGCACATGCCCAATGGGTGTCTATGTCCAGGTTTCCCACAGATCTGAAAGCAATACAGCTGTATGTTCAGAAGCCAGTTAAGTCAGTAACATGCAATTACTTAGTCCTTCTTCAATTAATGAGAATACATCTCTATAGGGGTGTGTGTATATATATTTGTATGTATTTGTTACCTAATAATTCTCTAGGGACTCCTATGAGGGACAAGGGCACCAAACATACACAAATAGGAAAGAGCAGGGACCTTTGGCAGGTCCCTTTCCTTTGCACTTGCTATATAACAGAGCATGGAAAACTGAAATATTTGGAAATCTCAACCTTCACCAAAACAACCCTGCCAAAGCCTCCTCTTGTTTCAGACTGGAGACGGCTGCTCTCCACAGTCATCTTCAGGCCTCCACCATACAGCTGGCACAAATATCCTGCTTGTAAGAAGCATATGGAAAATAAGATATGACCTACACACATACACTTAAACCCTGAAATATACGAGACAGTAATCCTTCCATGTCCTGCAGTGAAATAGAAGAATTTTTATCTCCTGTGATTAAATTAGTGTTTGGCCTGCAAAAAAACTTCAATGACTTCTGTGTAAAACACCTTTCTTTTTTTTCTAATTCCTCAGTTGCAATTAAGACTCTTATTTTGGGACATGACCATTTACTATTACACATTTCACTCTGCAGATTACATCATCTCTAAGAGTTTTTAAATTCATTGCAGCTCTTGTATTTTTGTTTATTACTAACACATTTTGCTGTTGTGATCCAATGTATTAGGAACCAAAATATCAAAGGTAAGTGGCAAAGAGGACAGATTCAGGTATGTACCCTTGCTCAGATTTCCTCAGTTCTCAGCAGGGAGTCCAGTAGATAGACACATATATTTTTCAAGAGATCAATAATCCTATTTTTGTTTGCTTGCATTGTTTAGTGCAGTATTTCCATCTTACTCCCATAGCACACACAAGGCTCAATTCTTATTTAGATACCACCAAGCAATGGGTGAATGTTTATGCACAGGCTTTGAGGAGGTTTAAAATAAGACAAACCAAACTCACTCTTCTCTGACAGTAAACATGGAAACAATATATTGTCTTAGCACAGACCAACAGTCATGGCCAGTGGAAAATAATGAGCATCCCTGTCTGATTTCGAGGGATTCCCTAGGGATGCTATGTAACCAGCAAATACTTTTTTTGTCTAACCAAGAAAAATCAAGCTGCAGCCCTGTCAGCCTTTCTTGTAGAATAAATGAGACAGAAATACTGAAATAGCAATTATCAGTAGACCCATGAATTATTTACAGAGTTTAATGTTGGCAGGTCCCCCATTCACTGAAGTGGACTGTTTTGAACGCACTGACTACCACAGCTGCTCCAGCGTGAAACACACAGGAGGAGGGAGCATCTTGATAGACTTAGTCTAAACAGCACCCTACACTGCTGCAAATGCAACCTGTCCCCCAGACCAAATGTACCTGACAGCTGCAGCTGAATCTGGCCCATCATATTTAATGGGATTATGCATCTGCGACTGAGAAGTCTTCTGGCTATGTCCCAGTGCTACCCAGAAAAAAATGACAGATTGAATGGAGAGCTAGAAAGCTTAAGACTAATTATTTGGTCTGATCTCTGAAACTGAAACTTGCCCAGTTTTACATTAGACTGTCAGAAAGAGGCAAAATTTAGCCTTTCTGACCCATGGGTAAATCTACTGAAGTCATGGCAAGTTCATTAAAGAAAGTATCAGTTGAAAGAAGAACAATATCTTGAGTGAATAGTGCTTGGAAGGAGCTTCATGCTCCTCATTTTTAAGGATTATTACAGAGCAAATCCCTTGAGCTGAGAGCATCAGTGAAGCAGGGGCAATACGAGCCTGCCCCAGAAACCACACGCTCCTCTTACAATGTTTAGCCACTGCTTTATTCTAGTAAGTTTCAGACATACGTAAAAAAGACCCAAACACCACAACACTTTCCACCTTTTTCATCGTGAAAAAGGAGATTCCAAGTGCAATGGATTCAGAGTTAATAAACTGGTGTATGACTTTCAGAATGGTATAGGATAAGCATGACTGCAACTACATGTTTAGCCACAAGCTTTGTCTCATTTCTACCTCCCAAAACAGTGCTATGTCTTCGTGACTGTGCTGGCAAAACCTTGGCATGGCACACAGTGCCAGCGGCTGCTTTTTGCTGCATGATTGGCAGTTCAAAGGTGTAAAACACTATTCCTGCACTAACCTGATTTGAGGCTCGGATGAATTATATAACGTTTGCAGACAGATACTCATCGGTGCAGGATGTGACAACATTTTGATCTTGCACAATTCCAGAGTGGGAAACAAAAGAAATATTTAAGAAAAAAAATTAAAAAGAAAAAAGAGGAAAAAAAAAAAAAAAAAAAAAAATTAATCCTTAAAAAAAAAAAAAAAAAAAAAAAAAAGAAACAAACACAAAACATCAACCAAAAAGCCACTAACAAAGAATAAGCAGAAGAACTAGAAAGTAAAAGAAAGACTATGTTTCTGAAACCCTTCAGCATTTTTGTTCCTGAGGTATAAGTGCTGGGGCTTGTGTCTCCCCTGAGTTTTCTTACCCTTCTCACTAACTCTACATCATCAATTCCTCTAACTGCAAAGAGCAGAATATCAGAGTACATTAAATCTGAATTCCCCTTTTAGTCCATTTTCTCCTTACACCTTTGCAGACTATGTTATTTACCATTAAACAATTTTATATTCAAAACTTCAAGAGACATTTTCTTCAGTAACATTTGCCACTCTAAGATTCAGCCACTGACTTTAAAGCAGAGGGGATTTTAACAGCAGTCAGCAGAAATGTCACCAGGTATAGGTAACTCTTCCATAATAAATACAAAAAAGTCTATTTAATTGGCACAACTCTAGTAGAATCAGAGAGGTGGAAGCTAAGGGCTGTCCTCTGCGTGTAATACAGGGACAGGGGAACACATGGCAGCCAGTGGGAAGTGAAGGGAGGCTGTGAATTACATGTCACACTGTTAATCAGTTACCCTTTTACACCCGTAGAAGAGATGGGGAGTAATGAGTTATTTTTCTTTTATGTCCTGAAGCTATTGTTCACCAGGGAAGAGAAAGAGGCCATAAAGTTTTTCACATACATTTATTATGGTTAAAAGCTAAAGTTAATGATATCAAATAATAATATTTTGATATTTGATAGCTGCTGCAAACACATCTCTTGCACTCTTGGCTGAACCTGTTTTGCCTTTATTAACCTTCTCTCAGGCTGACTCTGAGATACAAAATGCTGCGCAGTTTTGGGTCCCAGAGGACCAGACAGATAATAGTATTGCAGAAAGGAGAGCAGGAAGAGATCCTACAAGGTCAGTTACTCCCTTGTCTTCCTCTAGGCAGGATCTGCTCTGCTAAATCAATCCTGACATTATTTGTCTAAAGTGTTTTGAAAAACCCAACAGCAGACCTTAAATTTGCAATGCCAGAGTTTGAAGTTTAATACCTTTCCCTTTCTCCCTCCTGCTCACTGTGCGCAGCCCTAGTGTGAGCTGAGCAGGACAGCAGTAGATCCCCTTGCAGCAGTAATTTTCAGGTTTTTGAGACTTCAAAGCAGGATAACCACATGGTTCCTCTAAATACAAGTTAGAAACGAGGCTAGACATTTCAAACTTACAATTTGCATTCTGTAGTTTTTTTCCCCGTACCCCCAGAATGATTTTATCATCTTTCTGCTAAACAAGGAAATGCTTAATCCTTGTGTTAACCTTCTTTTGATACTCCAGGATTCTCTTTTATTTCAGCCCCTCACAGCTTAAAGGCAACAGTGAATGAAAGCCCTATGGAATACTCTTAATGAAAGGCTAATGAATTTAAAACAGCTTCTATCTTGCAAATGCAACATAAACCATAGGGTTGATTTAAAATACCACTAGGCACATCCATACCAACAAACAATTTTGCTTCATGCAGCACTTTCACACTACAACAAAATGCATACACATTGCAAAGCTGAAGGCAGAGGATGACATGCTGGAGCTGGGGAGAAGAGCACGTGCCAACCTCTCCCCTTTCCCACTTCACAGTGTTCCTATCACAGCTAACAACTCCGTTTGGAAAGAGCTGAAAAATTCATTATTCCACCACACCAGAACAATGGCTTCTACCAAGGGCTACACACATGGAAGGTTTTCAGAGATCCTTAAATCCCCAAAACACTTAAAGTGATAGTAAAAACAAAATGAGAGACAGGCTCAAGGAAAGTAATATTTTTCCATTGCTGTGTTATGGCAGTAATAACTGTGTCATCAAGGCTGCTAAAATAACAGCAATACTTTTTCTTGAAAAACACTGGTGTTGAAATTTCATTTTAAAATTATCCAAAACACTCAGAGGTGATAAGGTTAAAAAGTTAAAGCAGTAAGAAGAAAGCTGATAAAAAAATGGAAAGTTTGACCAGCTGTTGATAAAACAAATCAGTCATAGTATAGCCATGGACTGAGGAGAAAATCTGTGTACTTTTGAGAGAAATTGTAGTGGTCAAATGTTCATGGAATATTTCGACACTTGCCATTGCCCCTTTTCAAAGTGACTGTGAACGGATGCCTGTCACAGAACAGGGCCATATATGTTCTTTTGCTCAACAGGAGGAAAAAACAAGTACCAAACAGATTTTTGCTCCCAAGTGCTTACATGTTAAGCTCTTCAATCATTTGGATATTCACAAATATGTTATTCCACTCTTCTGTAACATTATCTGCTGAACTACCCTGCCTGTCCCTGTAAGGGAGAGAGGTTGGACAGAGGCCAGCTGCCAGCTGAGAGATCTCGTTGCCAAGTCTTTCAAGTAAATTGATTTTCCTCCAAGACCTTTGGGCCTCTTTGAGCAAAAAGAAGCCCTATTTCACCTCCTTTTAGCTCAAAGGTTTTGCAGAAAAAAATCTCAGATCTGGACTAGAGGGCACACTGGTCAGAGAACACTGGTCACCTACAAAACTTTTGCATATGGCTTAAGTTTGGGCCATCTTGACAGCACAAGCTGCTCACCCAGAGTGTTTCCCTGTCCTCTGCAGCTGTGCTGGGCTGCGGTAAGTTGTCCGTTCACGCAAGGGATCAGACATGTCAATCAAAGTCCAGAAAATCTCCCTATCCTCAAAAATAGAGTGAAAATCCAGAGAGCGGTATATTGCATGGCAGCCGGTGAGAAGTGAGGTGAGTTTTCATGTATGTGTCTCCTCATGCTGAAAATAGATCGATAAGATAGGCAAGACAGACAGACAACTTTGCTATATAGCTCCCATGTCTGTTGTCCCAGCTGCTGTTGAGTCCACTGTATGCAGCATTTTGGGAATGTCTGGGGGACATCTTTGCTCCTGGAGCTGAGCTTGTGTAGATGTCAATACTGTTCAGTCCCAGTGGCAGCCGATGAACCATCAGCTGTGAAGTTTCTCACTCACTTCTCAGCAACAAATACATTGGTATGTCTGTTTGCTCACTGCAGGCATTTTTAAGGTGCCGTGCTTGGGGTTTTTTTTAATTTTCCTTTCCATCATACAGCTGTTCCTCAGTTAATAAACAGTTCTTGAAATCCATAAAAAAATAGTAGGCTTATAAGAAAGTAAATTGAATATATTTGTTGCACCAGGGTAAGCTATAACATATCACTCTGGGGCATCATTGCTTCAAGGGAAAATAACTAGGGAAGATTTATTGAGTACCCTCAATAGTAGTGGAAGACATAAAATCTGAAGCCAAAGGTTTTCCACTGAAAATACCCACATTTCTGCCTTTGTCCAGGCAGCTCTGATGACTTCTCCTGAGTTTTGCAAGCAGTGAAGCATAACAAAGACAACAGTTTTCATAACACTAGAGATGTCACATTTCTGGTTTCCAGACACATTACACACCAGCGCTTCCATGCAAGCTGTGGGGAGCTAATTAATGTAATTTCTTCCATGCAATAGCTGTCAGTCTCATGTTTGCAGCCACTCCTCACCCTGGCCAGGGAGTGACTGTTCCCCTGATTTGCAGCAAAATCCTCTCCCCAGCACAGCCCTTTGCTCAGCAACACCAAATGTGTAACTAAGCAAACAAAAAGCATCCTTGTATAGCGATCCCCTTATTTTTACCATCTCAAAAGGTGTTGTGTGCCTCGTCCTGGTAGTGCTCAAACATTGGAAAAACCTTTTTAGTCCTGATATTTCACATACAGCTCCTCCTAGCAATTGACTGCTGTGAAAAAAAGCTTACTATAGCCATAATGCCTTTTTAATGGAAGTCAATGCTAAACACATAATGTTTTAGTAGAAATACATCAGCAGTGTAAGAAAGGAAGAAAACTTACCTCTGCAAACTGTGGTCAAACTCTAAATGATTTTGTTTAAAACCTAAACAGTTTTGGGTTAATTACAATTATTGTTGCCATTTTCATTAGGACAATGCTTCTGCCTTCCCTGCCTGTCATCTAGATTTCCAGAAATGGAATAAATAAATAAATATTCCAGTGAACTGCAGGATTTCTGTGGAGCTTTCCTCACTCTACGTCAAGTTCTGTCTGAGACCATCACTCTACCTCATTTACACCAGAAAGGAGAATAAACTAGAATATAATTTACTGCACTTTGAATGCTGCCAAGCCTTGGATCCAAGATTTTGGTTTAGTCTATGCTAAAAACCACCTTGAAATCTAGGTTTGTGTCTGGGCTTAAATGTAAATCATCCATAGGGAGAGAGAGGGCAAGGTAGTTTCTTCTCAGCATTTATCTTGGATTTCCTACCCCTTCAGCTAGAACAGCAACCTGCTAGGTGTGATAAAAATCTTGTTTGGAAGCACTCAGATAGCAAGAACCTATCAAAGTTTATACTACAGACTTAAAATATTATGAAGTATATTGTACCTTAACACTTTATGGTTTAATATATGGCCTAATATTCCCTTACTGATTTTGAGTCTAGAACCTCTGATTTTGCCTCACCAGGGATAGTTCAGAGTGCTCCAGGTCAAACAGTGTAATCGACTTCAGGTAACATGGTTGCTCCTGAACTTGAGCAAGTCCATCAAAAGTGGCATTGGCAATGGCTGGGGAGGGTTAAGCACTTATGCCTGGGTTCTTCCCTTGCATGAGTACTGTGGAAAGTTGGTCATGCTTTGCTCATGTGCAATTTAGCGCATTAGCTCCCCAGGAAGCACCCACCAAATAAGGTCTCTGTAATACAGGCACAGTTTTTTCAGCTTTTTTATATAAGAGCCAGATTGATTCTTACCCCTTCAAATTTATGTGTCTGTCCAAGGTGGGCATTGAGGAATGGAGCAATTGGGAATGGTGAGGAATGAAGGTCTTTTTCTCAACCACAGAAGAGAAAAATTCCACCATCAAGGATGGACATAATGCTTTGCACAGCCAGTGAGCAAAATCTCATGCCCTGCTTGTCCTTTCTGTCCAGGCACATGGCTCCACCAAGAAACTCACCACTGGCCTTGGACAGGAAATTAACTGAATTTCTTTGAAACCCTGTTCTCTCTTCTGGCCCAGGACAAGACTCCAGTGCTGAGCAGAACAACTTCTCTCAGTGGAGCAGACAGCACCACTGAATCCACCCTCTGCAATTTTGTAATTTTCTTGTATTCCTCTTCTGTCTTCAAAAGCCTTCATCAGAAAGGTTTGTTAGCAATTAGTATGAAAACACAGAGATGAAGGCAAGCAGATTGTTGGTGCAGAGTAACAGAGATTGCTGCTGCAGAAGCTCTCCTTATGAGAAGATGCAGAGGGAGATTGTGATGCCTGATCACTGCATGGAGGATAAGCTCAATTACCAAAGTGCACAACCACATAAACAAAACTGCATTACCATCACTTGGTGGACAAAGCAACTCCAACCCTTCCTCCCACACTTGTACACTGCTGCCACTACTCCCAGTCATCTGCAGACACCCAGATCAAAGTAAGGACAGTTCTAATATATTGCAACCATTCAGCTATTAACAGGATGCTTCCCAATAGCATGGTAACAATGCAGCATAACATTTCCAATCTTTCTCCTAGGAAAAAAGGCTGCTAATAAAAGCAGCAAAGTGCCATGAATTTTGTCTGTCTGACAAGAGGCATGACAAGTGTAGTGCATCCAAGAGGGATGAGAAGAAAAAAAACTTAGTACAAATGGTCAAAAGATATATATATAAAAAAAAATATATTATATATAAAAAAATAGATATGGGCTAGATCTGCAGTTAGCAGAGGGTTGGGATGAACATGGGATTGCCTCTGTTTCAGGAAATTAGTTATGGACATAAAGAAAAAACAGCACAGATGGAGTTTAGCCATGACTGAGTTCTGCAAAAGTACCTTTGGGTAAGGATTTGTAGTGACTTTCTGTAAACCAAGGGGGCAGGGATTGCAAGGGGAGGTTATGGCTGTTGCTTCCCCATGTGATGAGCTGGTCACCTATATGATGAGCTGGCCAGTGTCCCTCCAGTCAAGGCAGCCCCGCAGAGCAGTGATGCAGGTCTCAGATCATGCTCCAGGCTCCTGGTTTGCATTTTCTGGTACAAGCCTGCTCTGCTGCTGAACCCAGCCACAACGCTGCCTCCAGTGCATGTGCTTCCAAGTGTGTGAAGAGCAAATAGTTTTTGTGACAACATGTTCTGTAAAATTAAGCTACATCATCAGGTGCATTTAATCAACTGTCACTTGAAAACAACCAGAACTTTCACAGACTGTGGTCTATTCGCTGGCCTGGTAATCACCAGCTTTCTATGCTCTTCTCAAGTGGAAAGTGCTCTTTCCATAATCATAGAATCGTTTAGGTTGGAAAAGACCTTTAAGATCACCAAGTCCAACCATCAACCCTACTCTACCAAGTACACCACTAAGCCATATCCCCAAGCACCGTATCTATATAGCTCCTAAACACATACAGGGATGGTGACTCAACAACCTCCCTGGACAGCACATTCCAATGCATCGCAACCCTTACAGTGAAATAATTTTTCTTAATATACCGTCTCAACCTCCCCTGGT
>JANHGN010010239.1:0-18578 GCA_024605025.1 Megaceryle maxima | reverse complement strand
CCTAAAACTATGCGTTAGTTTCTCACTGTCTTGCTCCAGGACAGAAAACCTCCATCAGGTTTTATCCAGATCCTCCTGTAGGGTAGGATAAGGACTAGCGAGGGCCAGTTAGTAACGGTGTGGTCTGAGAGCCAGCATTCTGTCACATCCCTGGAGATATTCAAGATGCGATTGGACAGGGTTGGCATTCTCATCATCTCATCTAGGCTCCCTTTCCCATGAAAGGCTGGACCAGATGATCTTTTTGAGGTCCCTTCCAACCTGAGCTGTTCTATGGGTCTCTGTTCCTACTAGAGACGGCTGTGACACGCCACCGCTCCCAGCCGCAGCTGATCCTCACTCCCCAGTCCCCCTGTACAGAGAATCTTTTGAGCGAGATCGTGCTGCAAAGTTTGAGTAGAAGTCCAAGAAGAGTTCTTAACACCTCTGGAAGCCCCCTGAGCCTATGGCATTGCCCGGCGCCGTGCAGGGGCTCCCCTCTCCGCCCTCCTTTCCTCGTCCCCAGCACTTCCAGAAGGAGCGTTTCTCGTTGCTTTGCGCTTTGCGGGAAAGCCTCAACCTCTCCCTTCCTGCCAAACCCCACGTCTATATATCTACGTGTGTATACAGCGAGGAAAGAAGTTTCTTCGGGGTTGCCGGTGCAGTGGGCGCAACGGGGGTAGCGGGCACGTCGAGCCGAGCCGTGCCGTGCCTTGTTGTGCATTGTGGGAGCTGTAGTTCGAGGCTCGCAGCACTACAAGTCCCAGCCTCCCGCCGAGGAGAAGAGGAGGAGGAGAAGAGGAGGAAAGGAGCCGGCTCGGCCCAGCCCAGCCCAGGCCTCCAGCCCGTGCGGGAGAGCCCCCCGGGGGCGGGCCGCGGCGGCATGCGGCTCCCCGGCCGGCTCGGCCCGCTCCGCAGCACGCCCCTGGCTGCCCGGCCGCCGGGGAGGCTCAGAGCGGGGCCGGCGGCACGGAGACGCGCCTCGACCCGCGGGCGGCTCGGCGGCACCATGGCAGAGGAGGCCAAGAGGCTGGCAGCCTGCGCCGCGGTGGACAAGCACGTTCAGGTGAGCGGCCCGGAGCCCAGCCCTGCTCGGGGCACGGGGGGCGCGGACCCCTCGGTGTACGGAGCTGCCACGAAGGCTGGGAGCGCCCGGTGCACGGAGTGGCCACGGGCTGCAGGGACACTCCAGAGCATTCCTGGTGCACGGGCGGACCCCGGGGTGCGCGGAGCAGCTCTGGGGTGCAGGGGCTTCCCAGTGCACGGAGAGGCTCTGCGGTGCCGGGACCCCCCAGCGCACGCACTCGCCTCAGGGTGCAGAGACCCCCCGATACAAGTAGTAGCAATGGAGTGCACGGAGCCTTCCAGTGCATGGATGGACCCTGGAGTGCATGGAGCGGCTTGAGGGTGCAGGGACGGACTCTGGGGTGCCAGAATCACCCAGTGCATGCAGCCCCCATGGAGTGCACGGAACCTCCCAGTGCATGGACGGACCCTGGGGTGCATGGAGTGGCTTGAGGGTGCAGGGACGGACTCTGGGGTGCCAGAATCACCCAGTGCATGCAGACCCCATGGGGTGCACGGGGACCCTGGTACATGGAGTGGTCATGGAGTGCAGGGACAGGATTCAGGGTTTGGGGACATCACCCCCCCCATCCCCCCCAATGCACAGAGTCGCTGTGGGGTATATACAGAGCATCCTAGTGCACAGATGAGCTTTGGGTTGCACAGACCCCTCTAGTGCAAGGAGCAGCCCCAGGGTGCAGGGACTCCCAAAATGCACAGACTGGCCCCGGGGTGCAGGGACCCTCCAATGCATGGAGTGGCCATGGGGTGCATGGACAGATGCCAGGATAAGCAGAGTGGCTTCAGGGTGCAGGGACGGGCTCTGTGGTGCCGGAACTACTGTACACACGGAGCGGCCATGGGGTGCACGGAGCCTCCCAATGCACAGACAAGCTCTGGGGTGCACAGGTCCCCAGTACACAGGGTGGCCTCAGGGTGCAGGGACTCTGCCAGTGTACAGAGTGGCCATGGGGTGTACAGAGCTACCCAGTATATGGAGCAGCCCCGAGGTACATGGATGGGTTGTGGGGTGTACAGTCACCTAGAGCATGGACAGTCATGGGCTGCCAGGAGGGACCCAGGGGTGCATGGATGGGTCCTGATGCGCTCCTTTAGCTTGGAGAATAGGGATAAACCTGCTAAAAGCAGGTTCCCTTCCTGTCTCTACACTTGCCCCACACATGCCTCCCAGGCAGTGGCTCTGTGTCTTTCCTGGCTCAGCACAGGGCACCCCAAGTTTGGGGTAACCTTTCACCTCCAGACTTCCACTGTGAACGCTCTTGTGAGCTGAGCTGTGGTGAGAGTTCAGACTAATACTATGTCCTGCTCCTTTCTCTGTGTCTGGGGTGCTTTGCTGCTGCATTTAATTTCTAAGCATTCAAGGAAGGACTGACAGCCCCTAACCAGGGGTTTGCATCCTGTCCTCTGCAGGGAGGGAAGCGCAGCAAGGGGCTTTAATCAACCCGCTGAAGGTCAAATTGGACTGGAGCTGCTTGAGGCTTGGCACAGCCTGATCACGAACACTTGGAAGATCAACAGTTAAAGTCATGAAATGGTTATCGCAATGTTTGCTGTGCAAGCCCTTTTGCAACAGCAGTGATGAAATGAGTGTAGAGTCGCTGCCAAGGAGGTGGATGTTAGCAGCTGGGGGGAGAAAATCCCCCTTTCCTTCCTGATCCTCCCCCACCGGCTTGGTGTCTTGAGATTCAGTTGCTGACAGCCCTTCTGATGTCCCATTAATGTTTCACCTGTTTTGCAGCCTCTCCTTCCTCTGAGCTGTCTACCTGCCTGCAGAGAGCACTGCCACATGCTATCTGAAATGTATCCCCTGCCAGGCCAACGGGCTCAAAAACAGTCTGAGGTGGGGGAGCCTGGGGGATGAACCAGCATAAAACTCCCCTTTCTTACCCAAAGTAAGCCCCAAAGTTGCACATTGAGGGTTTGTAGGAGGAAAGACTTGTATCTCAAGGTGTGGAGCCAAGGCACAACTGCTGCTGCAGGTTATCATGATCTGGGTGCACCTTTGATTTGGGGTAAAAAGTAACTCAATTTTGGACTTTCCCTAGTGAAATAGCTGGCCTTTGTGCTGCTTTATGGTCAGTCAAGCTTAGGATAATGTTTCTGGCCATGTCCCAGCTGATTAAAGTTCAGTGCCCAGCTAGCAAGGCTGATTAAGTAAAATATGCAGCGTCTGGGGTAATATTGCAATACTCGCTGTGCAAGTTGACTCAAAGCAATGGTGGAGAAGCCAGTTAGTCACCACCGAGGTCTCAGTTGTCAGAAAAAGCCTATCTCCCCTTCAGTTTGCATTGTCAGGGTGCAGCTGCTGTTTGTAACAGATAGTTTTGTGTTTGGTTGTTGGTGCTATCACTATTAATGCAGGGAGCAACATCATCTCCAAAAACAAAACTGCAGACTCCCTTCCTTCCACAGCACGGATGTGTGGGAGATGTCAGGATCTGACTTCAGGGTTCGGTTATGCTGGGCAAATCTTTCCTGCTTAACTGTGCTGTAAATAGGGGTTTGGTACTGGTATTAGGTCAGGCTCCTCTCTTGGTATCCTCCTTCACACCCATCCCTGTCTGTGCCAGCACAGCAGCTCCTCATTCTGCCTGTAGCAGACATAAAGCCTGGAGGTGGATGGAGGGGATTAGTAGAGGACAAGCTTTTTCTCTTTACATTTTTTAATTAAAGCCCGATAGCTGAGTTTACCCATGGCACTTGTCTCCAGGCAGCTATAGGAGCCGAGCTCCCCAGTACCAGAACAGACACCGAGATGATCAGCCTCAGAATCTGTGGTCTGTGCTGCCATGATGGCTTGGAGGAGTGGGGCTGGCACAGGGCTTGGGGCTTTAGAGCTGTAAGCTGCTTGGGGAGAAGCTGGCTTTGTGTTTATACAACACCTCTGAAGGCAGGCTCTGTTTGTGTCTCTGTTGGAAATTAAAAGATGGCAAGAGCCATAGGTCCAGCTGCCCCAGAGGGCTGTGGATTAATGAGAGGAAACTTTGGGCTTTGCACTGTATTTATCTCTTGCTCTTTGCTCATGTAAATACTCGTCTTGGAAACTTAGGTGGGACTGGCCAGCCTGGGTGGTGCTGCTGACAGCCACTCAATGTGTGTTGTCTTGTTGGCATCTCCAACATTGGGTGTCATCCTTTGGCCCCAGAGTTAGCAGGGACAAAGCTCTCATTGCTGCTGACTCAGCTTGTGGCATCCATACTTGGGTCCTCAGCTGTGCTGTGGCTCAGTCCTTTGGTTTTATTTGCTGGGGTTTTAGTAAACAATCTGAAATGTAATTTTTTTTTTTTTTTTTTTTTTTTTGCATGGGGTGCTGCTCCTCAGTGCTGTGAGCTGGACCTGCCTATTGTACACTGACCTTCCGCTCTGCTTCTTGCTGGTGTTTGCCCTGTCCCCTTTTTAAAAGTGGCTGGTTGTGCCTCTGGTTTGGCTGGTGTGAAAACTGAGGAGGGAGAGGTGGGAGCCATAGTAAGGCAGGGGTTCTGGCAGCACCAGCTGACACTGGCTTAAACTGTTTTTCTGTGAAAACCATGTAGCCCGAGGTCTTGCCACCACCTGAGGGAGGGTTCTTTGGCCCTCCCCACTGATAAATGCCTTCAATTTTATTGCCAGCAATGGACTGGGACCCTTGCGAGCAATTCCCCCTTCATTACAGTGGAGTGGCTGATGCTGAGGCTTTCCCCATTCCCTTAGGACATCTAGCTGCTTCAAGAAACTGTCCCACCCTCTAGAAGTGAGGGCATAGAGAAGAAACTGCCTCTTCCCAGGTCAAAACAAGTTGCTTGGGAACACCGGTACTGCCCATGTCCTACCAGCCTCTGTGCAGCTTTGCTTGCCCCGTCCTTGGCTGGCTGGGCTTGGCTCTGGCTGCTAGACAGATGAAACCAAGAAGCTTCAGGAGCTATTGGGTTTCTGCTGGCAGTACTGCAAGTGTGCAGCTGCAATCTCTTGCTTTCCCTGTCTTCTGAAGAGTCACAGTGATTAGTGAGGGCTGGGATATAAACCAAATCTCTGGTTCTGTACTGGGTTTTGGAGAACTTTAGGGTTTTTAAGCTTTTAACCTGCAGAAGCAAGGGAAATCATTAATCCTTGGGGAATGTGACCTGCCTTGAGCTTCACCTTTTCAGGCAAGCTGGCATGTCAGTAAGATTTTAGCTGGTTGAAATGCTGCAGGTGTGGCTTTTTCCACAGCTGCTGAACTCTGCATTTGGAGAAAGAGCTCCAGACCTCTCTAATGTCCAAGAGATGATGCACAGCAGCACTGTGCCTGCATCTCTGGCTGGCTTGGAGTCTTTCTCATCTGAAGTCTCTGTAGTGATTTTTGGCCTCCTTAAGTTGATTTAATCTTTGGGTCTCATCCAAAAAAAGGGGAAGTACATTGAAAACTGGAAGTGTGCAAGAGAGTCCACGTAGCTGGGGTGCGGGAGAGGAAGGAATTGAGCTCTCTGGAGAAGACTGAGCAGATAATAAACAGCTGATAATAAACAGAGATTTACATCAGAGAGCATCCTTGTGCAGAGGTAGCACAGTTGGCACCAATCCACCCTTAGCCTGTAGCACCTTTCAGAAGCATGTCTGTGTTCTGGGTTAGACAGTAGTGATCCTTCTTAAACCAGACCATAAGCAGAGAAAGGCCAGGGCTGAGCTGTGGTTAAAATGTGATCCTTTTCAGCATACCATGCCAGGCTAGCCCATCTTTCAAGCATGTTGCTGGTCTCTGATAATGGCAGTGGTATACTCTGGTTTGGAAGGCAGTCTTTATTTAGTATTTATTTTGGAATGGCTGCTGGGCCCTTTGCTTTGGCCACTGGTGTATCTGTACTGGTTACTAACAATACCGTTGGCAGAAAACCCATGCTTTTACTGTGTGGCTTCCTTGGGAGATGTTATCTTGAGGTTGTTTCAGCTTCTTCCTTTGTGGTATTGTGTGAAGCTCCCAGCTTTCCGGCAGGAGAAGGTGCTTGGAGTGCCAGCAACCACCACTGAGTGTGCACTGAACACTGAGAGTCAGACCATGGTGGTATTTAGCAAGCATGTGTCCTTTAAGGAGAGGGCAAGTTACTTAAAATCTCTTAGCTGCAGAAAGTGGTCATGCCCTCACTGGCACAGTGTATTCCCTTCCTTGCCTGCAGCATGCTAAGACGTGTGTTGGTGTGCATCTCTGGGCAGGGTTCCTCTTGCATGTGTTTATAATGTGGAGTCTACTGGGAAAAGCAGTCCACCCTTGTGCTGAGCCCCCAGTAACAGCTCTCCTCTGTCTCTCTTTGATTTGCAGAACAATCAAGTTCTTGGGATCGGAAGCGGTTCCACGATTGTCCACGCGGTGAATCGATTAGGTAGGATGCTCCCCTTTGTGTCCCTCTCACTGCAGAAAGTCCCCTTGTCTGGCTGCCCAGACTACTTGAAAAATATGTAGGATGCTGCCTTAGAACTGATGTGTCGGGGTCTGTTCACCCTCTGCTGTGTCCTCGAAGCTGAAGGTTAAAACTGGGTCTTATGCTCCAAATTTATCGCATAGAGAGTCATGAGGAGGTAATGATTTGCCACCTGTTCTCCCCATACAGCCAGGCAAAGCACTTTACTGGCAGTCACTGCAAACTGGAGCTGAACCCCTCCGTTCTGTTTCAGCTCTGCCAAGTCCTGACTTGCTTTGTGGCTTTGGGCCATGCAGCTGCTCTGCTTCCGTTAACCCATTTGTATGCGGCTGATGCTACTTGCTCACATCTACATTATTCACATCAAGGGTCCTGCTGAGGTGTAATGAAAATGAGGGATGTGATTTAATTTTTTTTTTTTTTAATACCCTACAGCTTATGTGCTTGCCCCAGGTGCAAGTTTGTTTAAGGTGTGATTCAGAAAATTTCAGCAAAATACTGAAGTGAGGCAAATGCATTTTCACAAAGTGAATGTGAGGGTAATTATCCCCACGCTTCATTACAGAGGGCACAGAAGTTTATAAAGTTTCCTTCACAGAGCACTCTCAGCCTTAGGGCAGGTCTGCTTCTTGAAATGCTGTACCTTGTCCTGATTCACTGCCCTTGGATGCAAAACAGAGCAGCTGTGGGTGCTGTGGCAGGTTGGTCAGTTCATGGAGGTCTTGGCTGGATACAGAGATGGATGCAGAGTTTGGTGTGTTCCACCTGGGTGGCTCTGTGTGGCTGAGAAGTCTTCTTGGGACCTCCAGCTCCCTTGGGCAGAGCCATTCCCCAGTCCACCACGTGTGAGCAGGGCTGAGGTCTGAGCACAGCGCAGGGCTTCCCTTCACAGGGAAACATCAGGGATGATGGGGAAAGAGCAGAGATGGTGGGGAACAGACCTGCCTCTCAGCACCCACCTCATCCCACACTGTCAGTGCAATACATTTACTTGTCCAGGAGCTGTGGTTCAGCTTTCAGGGTTTGGCTCAGTATTGCAGCCACTCCCAACTGACAGAATCAGTCTCTGAATAAATGGGTGTAGTATTTAAAGAGGATTGCCTGTTCTAGGCTGCAAGTTCTGACTTTTCAAGTCTACTGGATGCTTTAGCACTGGGATGTGGGTTGTAGCAACAGCCTCCTGAATTGCTTCTTCCAGCAGCAGCTTGTAGACCGTGTGCTCACTCTGGTGCGAGAGCTGTTGCTGACTCTCAGGCTGTTGGCTTATTCCAAAGTATTGTAATTACTAAAATAACATTTTGACCATAATGATATCTCAGTAATAGATTTTAGTCATTTGAGGTTAACCTGGGGGAGGAAATATTTCCTTCCATTTAACGGAATATTGTATTTTATTAGTCCTTTCCCTGCCATATATTTAAATGCTCTGTAATAAATGAATGTGATGTCCCCAAGGCAACAAGCCAGAAAACCTTTCAGACAGCTGCTGAAGCTTTATGTTTACAAGAAGCACAGCAAAACCTGTCTAATGGAGTGAGAGGGGACTGGGGCTAATTTCCCAGGTGACGATTTGCTGACGAGGCTCCTTGGCTGCTGGAGACACAAAGGTTAATGGCTTGTGGTGTCTTGGGCTGAGCCAGGGTGGGTGTTGAAACATTTCTGACTGTAGAAACTGAGCCTTAGCCTATGGGGGATGGCACCTGTTTGCACTTTGAGCGTGACTGAGTTATTTGCAAGCCAAGCAAAGTAATTGCAGTGATTCAGAGGGGCTGCTCTGAATTGAGATTTCTTAAAGTGAAAGTTGGTAAGTTTTTTGGGTTTTTTTGTTTGGTTTTTTTTTTTTTTTCTTCTGCAATGATCAAACCGAGGCTTCTGCTTTTCTTTTTTTTTTTACAGCTGAGCGGGTTAAACAGGAGAACCTGACGATTGTCTGCGTCCCTACATCTTTTCAAGTAAGTGCTTTCCTCCTTTGCTTTCTGCTCGTCCAAATGCTTATGCAGGGGATCCTCCCTTTGGCTGTGGGGGGCAGCCACGCTGCCCTGGACTGGCTCACTGTGGTGGGAGTTAACCAAAAGCACCAGTGAAAGCAGCTGTGGTGCAGCCTGCAGATGGACATCATGAAGTTGATGATGACAGTGTGACCCTGACCTGGGTTGCAGGGATGCAGCAGTGGTCAGAGGCACATCTTGTAACAGCACAGTAATGCTGGTTCTGTTGGTGTTGGTGCATGGCAAGCTCTGGATCCTGCTTAGAGAAAAATGCTGTGAACCAGACTCCTAATGCAAAACTCAGTGGAGACCCTTAGCCTCCTTTGCTTCTGTATCAAGCCCTGAAAGATGTAAAAATCATGCTGCAAGCCATAATAGCAAGCTCACGTGTTTTCAGCAAAAACTTGAAATGCATCAAATGGCTTTTATAAGAAACTGCAGAAGCTAAATCAGCTTAATCTTTCCTTTGTTGTGCAGCTTTTGCAGGGATTGTTTCATACCAAGCTAGCTGTTGAGGGGTTTGCAGGGAGATGGAGAATGTGGCTGCTTGGTGAAATGCAGAGCTGCTGGGGAAGCTTCTGAGCTGTTTTCATTCCTCCAGGCAGCTGGCTTTCCTGAGACATGACACAAGGAGGACCACTCATGTGGTTCTGGAGGCTGGGTGGCAATGACCCAGTCTAGGAATTGTCCATATGTCCTTCTCCTGCTCCTGGTGTGGACCTTAGGATTGTAGTTTTGTCACAACTTTTTCACCACAAGGACAATCCAGCAGTGAGGCAGGCTGTGCAGAGACCAACCTTCATGGTTTACAGGACATGAATAGGTAAAGCCCTGAGCAACCTGGCAGCTGACCCTGCTTTGACCTGGAGGTTGGATAGAGACCAACTTCAATTATCCTAAAATCTTACAAAAACTTAATATCCTCTTCCCTTGAAAAAGTTCTTTAAGTGTGAGTGTGGGGTGATGGGACTCTCTTTTCCTAGCTGTGGCAAAACCAGTGGCAAACTGGGGCATAATACAAACTGCTGCAAAGGGCAAAAAGTAAACCCCAGATTTTATTTTTTAACCTTTGTCAGTACTTCTGCTGCATATATAGACTGTGGTGAGAATCTGTCTTTGATCTATCTAAAATGATCCCCATCCTGAGATAGTAAATCCCATTTGAACCTAGGAAAAGTGCTCTGAATTCAGTCATTAGGTCTTAGAGAAAATACTGACAGAGCTCTCATAGAAACTGTGGGCTGGAGCCTGTCCTGCCTTGAAATGTTGGGCTAGTTCCTGTAACACTACAGAGTTTCTGGTAGTAAACCAAAAAGTTGCCATTAAAGGGAAGAGATAGAGATGGATCATACACCTGCAAGAAGCAGAATCCCACAGACATGGGGCTCCCTCTTGCAGTCTCTTAGACCTCAACCAGTTCCAAGAGAAGCATTCCAAGGTCAGCAAATCAGCATCTTATTTTTGCTATGTACAGGTGTAAATGGCTTCCTGAGGTCACTGGCAAGGAAGAATTGGTTTCAGTGGGCTTTTATTCTCCTCCCTTCCCTGTTGTCAGGTTGGGTTATTCCATTAGCATCAGTAAAGCAAGAGCCAGGGTAAGTACCTGTCCTGGCTTTTGCATTGTTTCTTCTTTTCACCCGGAGGTGTGCCGAGAGCACAGAACAACACTGTTCTTGGCGAGAGCTGCGCAGTTTCCAACGCTTTTCCCGAGCTGTGGGAGCTCTGCTTTTGATTCCTGCTGCTCTGCTGCCATTGCCTTGCAAGCAGGGAGCCTGAAGAGAACCACCTCATTTCCACACTGCTGACTCCAGGCCTGTTCAGGATCCGGTCTGCATGTGCATCAAGTTGGTTTCCAATGCTTTCAGTTCCCAGATCCCTGAAATCTTTTGTGTGGACACCATGTAAACCCACTGATAGTCCTTAGGGCAATCCTAGTGCACAGACACGAGCTCACAGCCCATGGGTGTTAAAACTGCATGCTATGAAATGCCACCATAAACAATTCAAAACATATCCCATTGACAGGTGTACCACTTTCCAACTCTTTCCAGTGTTTCTGGGATGCCAGTAAATGCAATATGCACTTTGTTAGCATTAGTGGATAAAATTCAGGGTAGTCAGTTGGTCCAGGCTATCACACTGGGGTTTCTTGGTCTAGCTACAGCATTGTAGGAAGTTCAGACTTGAGCAGAGTCCATGCAGTGAGAGAGTTGCACTTATCTGATAATTTGTAACATAGAAAATTCAACCGATTCAAAGTTTTGTAGCTTGACTTCCTGTTTAAACTCACAAACCAAGTGGAGGGTAACTCTGGGTGCTCTGTGTTGTATTGCCACTAGAGGGAAATATGTGGCCACTTCAGTAGAAGTAGATGGGAGCCACCAAACAGCTGTTTCAGGAGGCTTCCCACATTTTCTCCATGAGTTGTGCTTTTCCTTTTTGCCTTTTTTTTTTTACTTCTTTCCTTCCAATATGAAAAATACTTTGATTGTTAGTCCTGCACTGCTGTGGTGTAAATATTTCATTTTCTTGCTCCCATTTTTCAGCTGAAGGAAATCAGAGAGGCTGGATGAGTGTGAGGAAGAATGATATCCAAGCTGAAACAACACTGGACTCAAAAATCCTGTATCTGCTCTAATGCTTAGATACAAGGGATTTCCACCAGGGTGATGGGGCCTTTTGCTATTTAGTACAGAGAGACTTGAACCCAGGAGTCCTGCTGTACCATCTGAGCATTTTGGTTCAAATCAGTAGCAGGGTTTTCTTTGGATTAAAATATTCTGCTCTGGAAGCATCATTCTCTCCTTGCCTTGTGTTTCTGCGGCTGGCTGCAGTTTCTCCACCAACTCAAGGTGGAGCAGTGGAACTTTCCCAGGGAGATTCCATCCTTGCCACAGCTGATGGAATGACATGAGGAGTCTGTTTCCCTTTCCTGCTGACAGTAAATCGTGTCTGTATGTTCTCGGTGCACAGGCCCGTCAGCTGATCCTGCAGAACGGCTTAACACTAAGTGACTTGGACCGACATCCAGAGGTAAGTAGGGCTGTGGGGATGAGACCTCACTTGACCTTCCTTTAACCTGGTCCTTCATAAAGCATCAGGCTCCTTTGTCTTCCCCTGAGGATGACAGTTCAGACAGCCATGCTGCACAACACGAGTGAGAACCAGCTTCATTTATTTTTTTTTACCCAAGCCTTGGTCTTGTCCCTTTAGATGGCAAGTAGGCTGCTGAATTGTGTTTCCTCCAGATGTTTTGCATCTCTTCCAGGCTGAAGCTTTCAGGGCCAAGATGGGCATATGGTCTTGCAGAAGTGTTATAACCAAGAATTTTCCCAGGAGCCCCCTACCCCCTAGCTAACAACACTAGAGGCTGAATTTATGTGCTGTGCAGACCAGCACTTGGCTTTGGGTTTTTTTTTTTTCTTGCATGCCTGTGATTTAGCTGGGGCTGGTATCATTGAGTAGATGATCAAATGCTTGTCTCTGGTCAGGCTGGCATCAAGGTGGTTCCAGATCTAATAATATTTCTGGCTGCTCCTTTGGACCTGACACCCCCCTGAGCTGCACTGAGAGTAGAATCACAGAATAATTAAGGTTGGAAATGACCTTCAAGGTGATCAAATATTATCAGGAACATAAACATGTTCTGAAGTGCTACATCTAGACATTTTTTAAACGCCTCCAGGGATGGTGATTCCACCACCCCCCTGGGCAGCCTGTTCCAGTGCCTCACCACACTCTCAGTAAAAAAAAAAATTCCTAAAAACTTTAGTAGCACCTGGATGCTACATGGGAGAAGTTTCCACACCAAGTATCTCTTCTTCCTACAGCTTGATGTTGCCATTGATGGAGCAGATGAAGTGGACTCTGACCTCAACCTTATCAAAGGTGGCGGGTGAGCTTTGCTGTCCATCTGTCTGTACACAGTGCTGGTGGCAGGTGGCCTCTGAGCATCCTTTCCTTGCTGTGGATGTCTGGGGTGGGCTGGAGAGGCTGAGGGGACCCTTTGCAAGGCCATGTGTGCACCTGCAGTGGGGGATGGCTCCTGACTGAGAATGTGTGGAAGGGATAAGGGGGATAAAATAATGGGGCAGGGGAAGGAGCCCTACCATGGGACAATGGCAGCACCAAACCCAGCAAGAGCATGATGGAGGGGACGGGACTTCAAGGCCATCAGGCATATTGAGGAGCAACCTGATGTTCTCTGATTTTTTAATTTTTTTTCTCCAATGCAGTGGCTGCTTGACACAGGAGAAGATAGTTGCAGGATATGCAAAATGCTTCATTGTTATTGCTGATTACAGGTGAAAATATTATTATTCATTATACCTCTCTGTCCCATGGGATGGTTTGGATGGTCCTCTCTTAGGCCATTATTACCCTTCCAGTGGGTCAGGGGAGCAGGAGTAGGTGGAAATGAGTCTGACTCCTGGTGCTTCAGCAATTCAGTTTAGATTTTTTTTGTTTGGTTGTTTGGTTTTTTTTCTTAATTTTCAACTCAGCAGGCCTGCTTAGGAGTCAGCAGAGCTTGCAAGGAAATGGCTGCTCTGTTCTTTGAGCTAAGTGATTGTCAGCGTGGAATAAATTTCCCCTTCTGTACATACAGCCGTGGGGCTGGAGAAAAAACCAGCTCCTGTCCTTTTTGTCCAAACACATCAAAATGGGGCTTATGAGTGAATAGAGCATTGTGCATTAAACTGCTTCTTCCTCCACGTGTGATCATGTGAACTGACCACTGTCCCCTCCAGGGCCTTATGCCCGAGGGGTTTGCAAGAGGCAATGTGATAATGGTGTTAGCAATGTAATGTCTCACGCTAATCCCACCTCAAACTGCATCCTCAGGAAAAAATCACAGAGCCTTGGGGAGCAGTGGAAGAAGGGAATTCCTATTGAAGTCATCCCTATGGCTTATGTCCCTGTCACCAGAGCCCTGACCAAAAACTTTGGAGGTGCTGCGGAGCTGCGGATGGCTGTTAGCAAAGCGGTACGTGTCCCTTATCAGCCCCACATCCCCAGGAGAGCCACCTGAATGTGGGCAACTGGAGGACCAGAGGTCTGGCCTTTCATCTAATTAAATCTGGGCTTTCACTCCTGGGAATGGCATCTTGTGTAATTTCTTCTAATTATACTTTGGTTAATGAACTGTGTGTTCAGGTGTTCAGGCTGCTCACTGAGAGCCTTTCTGGCTTTTGTCTCCAAAAGCCAGCACCCCTGAGCAGCGAGAGAGGGATTGCCAGCCCAGGTCTGACCTGTTGCTCCATGGGGATGTTAGGAGGTTGGAGACCTGCCTCAAGGCTCTTGAACTGGGGGGAAAGCTCATGCTCCATCCCAGTTCCTGTGTACTACACGGAACCAGACTAAATTAAAATGGATGCTGCTTTGTTTCCGATGCTTCTGTCCTACCCTGACTTGGGCAGTGGGGCTTTGCCAGCCCAGCCAGGGGAAAGGAAAGCTGCCTGAACCTGGGTTGAGGCAATCCAAGTGCAAGTACAGGCTGGGTGGCATATGGATTGAGAGCAGCCCTGAGGAGAAAGACTTGGGCCTGCTGGTTGATGAAAAGCTCAATATGAGCCAGCAATGTGCAAATGCAGCTCAGAAAGCCAACTGTATCCTGGGCTGCATCAAGAGAATTGTGACCATCAGGTCAATGGAGGTGATTCTGCCCCTCTGCTCTGCTCTGGTGAGACTTCACCTGGAGTACTGTGTCCAGCTCTGGAGCCCCCAACACAAGAAGGACATGGACCAGTTGGAGTGGGTCCAAAGGAGAGCTATGATGATGATCAGGGGTCTGGAACACCTCTCTTACAAGGACAGGCTGAGAGACTTGGGCTTGTTCAGTCTGGAGAAGAGAAGGCTCCAGGGAGACCTTACAGAGACCTTCCAGTATCTGAAGGGGGCCTACAAGAAAGCTGGGGAGGGACTTTACAAATGCCCATAATGACAGGACAAGAGAGAATGGTTTGAAACTGGAAGAGGGTAAATTTATATTATAAATAACACTCTTTGAGTGTGATGAGACACTGGAACAGGTTGCCTAGGAAGTTCTGGCTGTTCCATCACTGGATGTGTTCAAATCCAGGTTGGATGGGGCCTTGAGCAACCTGCTGTAGTGGGAGGTATCCCTGCCTATGGTAGGAGGGTTGGAACTAGATGATCTTTCAGGTCCCGTTCAACTCAAACCATTCTATGATTTTATGAAGGGCTGGAGTTTATGCCTGAATACTTGTTTTTAATGTCTTTAATCCAAAGAGGTTCTAGAGACTGCATTTGGGTGCCTAAGAAGAGCAAACCAGTTGTTCTCTGTGAACTTGAGACTAGCATGAGCCATGTCCTTGGAGGATGCTGATCCCTCCTGGCACATGTGGCTGCACACCCTGCTCAAAGCTGCTGAAACACCTTGTCCTCAGACCCAGCTGTATCCACTCCATTGAAAGGAGCCAACCGTTCCCTCTGTTGGGCTTTAGAGAGTGCTGGATGCATCTGGGATGCTGAAGTCCAGCAGTTCTTCAACTCTAAAACCTCCCCATGGCATCCAGCAGTGCACCCTTATCACTGGGGCAGAAGGGCGTTACTTTGGCCTGTAACAGCCTTTTTAGGACATCAATCTGGCTTTACTCTTGTGAAAAGGCTCCCCTGTTACAGTGATGAAATTGAATCATTGTTCCCAGCTTCTGCACGATCATCTCTATGCAGAAGAATGGGGAATGAGAAGCTGCCTTGGGAGATGGTTTTACTTACAGGCTTATCGTGGACTGCCCCAATTTACTTGAATGGTGACACTCTAAACCATTGCAGTGGGGATGGCTGGTCCAAGTGAGGGCTGTGACAGTCCCTAGCTGGGCTCAGTAGACAAGGAACTCATGGTGGTGACAAATGGGTTTATTTCCTAGGGCCCTGTGGTGACAGACAATGGGAACTTCATCCTGGACTGGAAGTTTGACAAGGTTCATGAATGGAATGAAGTGAACACTGCTATAAAAATGATACCAGGTAATGTCTGTGATTTAAATACAAACCCAAAAGCTGGCTAAGGCTTGGTGTGTGCTAGACAACTCTGCTCATGGGAGCTCTCCTCTGGATATGGGGAAATGTGTGTGTGTGTCTGTAGGTGTGTTTGCTGCCCTCTCATGGGCCCCTACATTTGTTTCTGTTTGAGAGATCCATCAGCTGAATTAATACAGCTATACCCATGTGGCATTTCCATATAGTCATGAAAACCTGGGGTGATGCTGGGTGACTTATGACACCGTTTTCCATTAGGCACACCAGTCTTGGGCTCTTCCTTACTCTCTTTGCACCCATTTAGAGAGGGACTTTTAATGGAAACACTGTTGGACTCTGGAGGGAGGGTTTGCTCTGGGTTACAGTATTTTAGGGTTGATTTAGATTAGAAATTAGGAAGTTCTTTACTGTGAGGGTGATGAGACACAGGAACAGGTTGCCCAGGGAAGTTGTGCTCCATCTCTGGAAGTGTTCAAGGCCAGGTTGGATGGGGCTTTGAGCAACCTGCTCTAGCAGGTGTCCTGCCCATGGCAGGGGTTGGGAACTAGATGGTCTTTAAGATCCCTTCCAACCCAAACCATTCTATGGTTCTGTGATTTTCCAGAAGTTGCTTATGTCTCTGCATCCCATTACTGTTGTGTGTCCCTCCTTGCTGTGAGGGTGCAGTGTATCCATCCTAACTGTTGCTGTAGCTGTCACAGTGCAAGACAGAAGCAGCAGCTGCTCACCTTGTTTGCAAACAAAGCAACCTCTCTGTGAGATTTCCTGCCTGCATTAGACATGCTGCCCAGACTGCCCAGAGCTGCTTCTGAACAATCCAGGTCTGCCCAGGAGCAGTGGCATTTCAGTGAAGCAGGAGATAGCCTGTCTCATGCACATCTGGTTATCTTTTTGGTTATCTCTTGGCATCTCTTGAATCTGCTCAGCTTTTTAATATATATTGTGGTATCTTTTATCTTTGAGTTTATTCAGATACCTGACTGCCCCTGAAGTCCATTACACAGCAGCCTTCACTGACTTTGTGGGTCGTCAGAGCATGCAGGAACAGGTTGGGATCCTGTTGCATAAACCTCAACATCACCACAAAGCAGCAATATATTGTCCTGGCACCACGATGAAAACACAAGAGCAGGCAGAGGCCATGGGTGTAGGCTGGGTGAAGAGTAACTTTGAGTTGCTACTGTTCATTCGCTTTGCTTCCCTCAGTGCTGCTTATAAGGCTGATTTACTGAAAATACACCCATTTTCTCTTTTTCCTGCTCTGGGAGCAAACTGCTAGGATGCTACCTCTGCCTTGGCTTGTCTGAATAAGTAGCTGGCACTTGCTCGCAGTCAGCAGTAGATGGCAGAGTCAGACCTTCAGCAGAAGCAGATCTGAATGAACAGTGACCACAGCTGGTCTGGGCTGTCCCCCGTGCAACGCTCTGTATCCTGATGCAGTTGCTGCCCACGGGTGTCTGTGTTGTTAGAGCTGTTTCTGTGCAAGAGAGAAAAAGTGGCTGGTTATGCTGTTCACAAATAAAACATCAAGGACTTCTTTCTTGCATCTCTTTTGGTTGAGAGATGAATTGTAAATGATAGGACCTGTTCTACCTTGTTGGTGTGGAGATGGTCTCAGCACCATTTGGTGCTCAGAAAAAGACCTGCTAAGGGCAGAGGAGCATCTTCCCTACCCAGAAGTAGGTGAGCACAACTTTTTAAAGCCTAAATGCAGTGGTGATAGCAGGACTCTGGCCACCTTGTACTTGTGGTAGACCTTTTCCTCCATTTCCTTCCATCTTCCTGGCCTCTGTCTGTGGCTCAGTGATCTCTGTGAAGTTAAGAGCACTTCATAATTAAATGCAATCAAAAGTACATTTGCAAAGAGGCTACAAATTGCAGAGGTAGCATCAGATCTGCTGTGACTTAACACGTGAACAGGTGTTATCCAGGTGTCTTCTAACAAGGTAGGTTATTTTACAGATCACAGAATCACAGAATTACTGAGGCTGGAATAGACCTCCAAGATCATCAAGTCCAGCCTATGACCCAACACCATGACATCAGCTAGACCATGTCACTAAGCACCACTTCCAGTCTTTTCTTAAACACCTCCAGGGATGGCGACTCCATCACCACCCTGGGCAGTCCCTTCCAATGTCTAATCACCCTTTCCCTGAGGAAGTGCTTCCTAATATCCAACCTAAATCTCCCCTGGCACAGCTTCAGGCCATGCCCTCTCATCCTGTCACTAGTTGCTTGGGAGAAGAGCCTGGCCCCTGCCTGACTACAACTTCCTTTCAGGTAGTTGTAGACAGTGATGAGGTCCCCCTTGAGTCTCCTCCAGGCTGAACAACCCCAGCTCCCTCAGCCTCTCCTTAAAAAGACTTTCTCTCCAGTCCCTTCACCAGTCTTGTCTCTCTCCTCTGGACCCACTCCAGCACCTCAATAGCCTTCTTGAAATGATTTTTAGATGCATTTCAAGGCAAAGTGAGTAAGCCTGTGGCTGTGTGTAGCTCCCTCTTGCTCCTGTGGGTCATCAGATGGCTGACCATGCTACGCTCATGACTGCGTTAGCGTAATGGTGCTGGCTGGGGTGGTGTCTACCTCAGAGCAGCTCTGGGAGTTGTGTCTTACTCAGGAGAGAGCTTCCTCTTGGACTGGACACAGGGAGAAGACTTCCAAGAGGCTCCCTCTGTAGCTGATGCAACATCACCCCCTGCGTTGGACACCACTTTCCAAACCTCTGATGGAGGAGCTGGTGTCTCCTAACAAGACCAAACCACAGTCAGAGTGGAGCATTCAAGCAGTGTGTAGGAGAGGGGCTGTGGCATTAACCAGCACATGAACTCTTGTTCCCCAGGTGTGGTGGAGACGGGGCTCTTCATCGACATGGCAAAGGTGGTGTACTTCGGTATGGAGGATGGCTCGGTCAGCGTGCGGGAGAAGCAGCCTCGCTGATGCCAGCCTGCTGCCCACTCTGCTTCGCCTTCGGCCAGTTTGATTCAGCTGTTGTACTGGTGCCAACCTGATGTTTTGCCTTAATGAGCAGTGGTTATCACAGCAGACAGATGGGAAGTTGATCAGAATCTGCTGATGTGATACGGAATGTCTTTTTTTTTAAAAAAAGAAAAAAAGAAGAAAAAAAAATTATATTCTATTTCTATATATA
>JANHGN010010238.1:143900-160233 GCA_024605025.1 Megaceryle maxima | reverse complement strand
TATTAAAAATTAAAAAAAGTAAAAGTGTAAGACTATGATTTAGACGGTGCTACTTCAGTAAGATGCACAGATACAATATAAGCATATAGATATAGAGAAATTACTAATTTTTTTTCTTTCTTTCTCAATCTCTCGCTCTCTGGCTTTTTTTTTTTTTTTTAATGACAGGAAAACTACTACAGGAGTTTCAATCACCTTAAAGATGTTTCTGAGTATCAAATAGTGCTCAGCACACAAAAACCCTACATATTCTATGTCAGACACATGTTACCTGTCACCAAACAAATGTTGCTCTGAAAGAGTCAGAAGAGGCTGAACCATATGAACATACTCTTTATTCAGGAGCTGTTTTGAAACACTACATTTCACTGCCTCTTTTCTGTGATAGGTTTCCTTGTTTCTGGTAATTTTTTTGTCTTGAAGAACTTGATATTTTCCAGAGGAACTCACAGAACAGAGAAGTTTCCAACTTAACTGTAGAACTTTGTAATTAAAGAAATTTTGGGGTTTTGCTTCCTCTTACAGAGGAAAAATGAGAGAAGAAAAATGCCTCCAAAAAAACCCAGTCAGAAAAGAAGTAAGGAGAAACATTCTTTGAGTTTACCTTTCTTATAAGACATAAGATAGCATGTAAACAAGCAAAAAGAAACAGATCATAAAGTTTGGCAGGGTAAATATAAAACTATCATGACAGTCCAAACAAAAGATGGAGGAATAACTTTCAAAAAGTACAAAAAACTTTCATAAAGCTTTTTTCAAACATATCAGATCTGAATAAAGTGCCAAGGAATTGGTGAGTGACCAGGGTATAAAAAAGAGAACCGAGGGAGTAAAATGTAACAGTTAAAAAATAAAATAAAATTTAAAAAAAGATAAAGTAAAATAACAAAAATTCTTATAATTAGTGTTTGATATGAAAAAAATGGAGGAATACCTAAACCAGAATTCCTGTAAATAAAGGGTCATCAGAAAGTCCACCTTACAATGAGATGTTTCTAAAACAGTTTATCAGACAAAATGGTAAAATGAACAGTGTCAAGTCACCAGAATGAAGTAGGCCCCACCCAAGTATCCCAAGCTAATGGAAGAATGAACTATCTGAACTTATTTTGTAATGATTTATTAACTAGGTAATGGTGAAAACAGATTTTTTAAAAAGGCTGCTTATGAATATTGAAGGAACGACAGACCAGGAACTCCAGTTTCTGTGTTGTGCAAGTCATCAGGAACTATTATAAAGAATAGAATGAATGGACAGATTAAATAATAATATATAATAAGAAGGAGCTAAAACTAATTATTTAAAGATAAATAATGACTCACAAATCAATACAAGTTCTTTAAATGAAACACGAGAGAATTAGTAAAATTCACCCTGATGATACAGTTTATTTGGATTTCCAGAAGGCATTTGACAAGATCCCCTACCAAGGTCTCTTAAAGAAACTGAGAAACCAGAAGATTAAAAAGAAGATTCTTGAATGTATAAATAATTGGTTAAAAATTGGAAATAGAGATTAGGACCCCATTTCTCAATGCAGAAAGAGGATCCCTGTGGAGCTCTACAGTCATGTTTTTGGGTCTCATACTGCTCAACACATTTCTAAATATCTGGAAGGAAGAGAGGGTGAACATTTTCTTATAATACTGAGGTATTTTAGGCAGCAGAAAAAAAAAAGGCTGACTGTGAATAAGTGTACATAGCACTACTGGGATTCAGATACTGAGACACTTCTTAGTCGTAGCCTGGAAGTGCCCTTTAGGGACTGGGCAAAAATAGGATAGATGAAATTAATTAAAGATAAACATATAGCTAAAGATGCATATGGAAAAGGATAACTCTTATTTCAGATATATTCTCACAGACTCTAAGCCAGCCTTTACCATTTAGGAGTGAGGCCTTCCAGTTACAGCAATGAAGAGACTCATTTGAACCTTTAATGCTGAGCTCAAGAAAGTACTGGGGAAATTTCAGAAGAGTGGAAAAAATAGAGTGTGACAATCTTGCAAAAGGGAAAAAAAGTATGAATAGATAAAAGCCAGTTATTCTGGTTATCTGGGAATTATGGGAGGATAGTAATACTTCATGATTTAATCCAAAACAGCTCATATGCAAACTAACCTAATCTTATTTGTTGACAGAATGACCAATATAATGAATAAAGGTAAATGATGTGATAGACTACCACAGACTTCATAGTGTCTTATTACAATATGATCAATATTTGACTATAAAAAACATAATGTAAAATATAGCAATTAATACTTGTTTGAGAGTGCAGAAATTACTGCAGACAAGAAATAAACTTCAAAGGATTTAGAATTTGCCCTATTCTTGCAGTGTGATGATAATCTGTGCAGAACAGGTTAGAAAGCCCAGGTCAGTTAATCAGTATTCTTTAAATAAGAATATAGTACATATGATAAATGCATTTGGGCCATAGAGCAAACTAAGTTTGTGGTGGAGTTAAGAACACCAAAGAAATAACTTGCTGCAGATGAAAGAGGAAAGGAAGTTGTGGCTGAAAGGTATCTTCACAGTATCACAGAACCTTCCATCTGATGCTTCCTAAAGCCTAGTGTAAAAGTACAAGCAACCTAACCAACTTCTTGCAAAGCCAATACTTCCAAGTGAAATTACCTACAACAAAAAAGTTGCACTGAAATTGTAATTTCAATAACCTGAAATTGCCTACAATCAAGCAGCTCTAATCCATACTCACGTCAGGCTGAACTCACACACATACACACACGCACACACACAAAATATAAAAATAGAGAGAGAGAAAAGAAAAAGACACATCAATTAATTACAGACTAAGCTGGAAATTCTGAACTCAATCAGTCAGGCTACTGTCATATAGAAGATGTTATCTATAATTTCCTATCACATGAATGTTCACCACTGCATCTTTAATTACATTATTTCAACCTTTCAGTTTTTTAATTTATTTCCAGCCCAGGTTTTTTATAACTTCTAGTTTTGGTTTTTGGTTTTTGTTGGGTTTTTTTTTTTTTTTTAATTTCCAGTTTTTTAAAAACAAGCAAAAAATTTATATATTGTCAACCAAGTGTTAAGTCCACATCACATTACATTACATTATATTACATTTATGAATATCTGTCACAAGTAAAAGAAGGGAAGTGTAGAGATAGAGCTGCATTTTCTCTTTTCTTCAAAATGCACTCAGATGCACTTGTTCCAATCTGTAAGCCATTTCTTTGTGTCTTGTTTGCATCTTGTTCCTTGTTTAACCATGATTATCTCTGCATCTCATCTTCTGTTCAGTAGTATTTTTAATCAAATCTTTCACTAACTTTTCCTAATCCTGGTTTTAGTTTTGCTGATAACCAAATCACCTTCCACCCATTCATAATCTATTTCCCTGCATTCCACTCCTTTTCTCCCACTGAGTGCTCATCACATTTTCATACCTCACCTCATTACAAGTGTTTCCTTGTTATAACACCTCGACAGATGCTCCAATTCACACTCCAGATTCCCTCTCACAGGATTTTTGACCAAATTCTTCTCCTAATCTTTCCCCAGATCCCCTGGGGGAACAACTCCTTTTTCCAGGTTGCTTCACTTACAACACAGAAAACACAGGACAACTCGACATTAATTGTGCATTGGTTCCTACTTTCACCTTGCCCTGAACAAGGCAGCAAGTAAAAAGGATGAGTCTCTGCCCAGTGATAGGATCCAGGATACTGACTTACCTTCTGTGAAAGAGGACACATACAGAGGCCACACAACTAGCAGTAGACACTGTGAAAGGATAGCACACGCTTGGGAAGGGAGAGTCTTTTGAAATTTTAGCTTTTTAATATGAAGGAAGTTGGCTAAGCACATATTTCAAATGTTTATTATTTGGCCAAATTTCAATGGATTTTGAAGGGGCCAGCAAAAAAAAAAAAACATGTCACTGATCCATATTGCACATCTCCGTTGGAAAGGAGGGGGTTGGTGTTCAAAGAGACATGACAAAAATAATGTATTGCTGAACAACTGTGTTTAAAATTAAAATAAAATGGAAAAATAAAAAAATATTAGCCTGAGGCTCACACAAAACATGAAGAAATTTCCACCCAAAGTACTGAGGTTGTGACAAGTTATAAGCAACTGAATAATAGGGACTTATAATGGGGACTGATAATGAAAATCATTGATAATATTGATTTTAATATTGCTAATTATGTGATGCTACAATCCTGCCTATAATAACTGACAAGACTGAAAGTAAAGGCATATCATTTGCCACAACTATATGGACAAAGAGACACATAATTATGTATCTTTCTCTTACAGTGAAGTGGATGAGATAAGAAACTAGGTTATAGGGGATTTTGCTTCTCCACAGAAATAGGATTTTCATCGGTTTTACCAGTTGTGCAAATTTGTTTTTGTACAGCTGTATTTTCTTTTAAATCCTGAGGAGCAGACATTTGTCCCCTAGGACAATTTTTCAAACTTGTATGAAAATATCCCTAGTTGCTGTGTAGAGTGAACAAAATCTATATCCAATATCCATACACAATTATGTTCCATTAGTCACCCTTCCCTCCACCCCCTCCTTCCTTCCTATTACTCTTTTACCAAAGACACCTGGCTTTTTATTAACTATTGCACAGATTGAGGATGTCATCTTGAGCTACTGCTACCAACTTTTCACTTGACATTTTGCCAGAAAAGATCTTATTCTTTAAAAACTGAGTGCTGTAGCTTTATTATCACCAGTACTGCTGATCAGTGTACTCTCCTAGTTTACCTAAATAAGTAGCAGTCCACTTAACCTTTAAGAATTCAAGTATTCTAATAAAAGCCTCGTTATTTTTCCCCTCATATCCCAATGCCTTCCTTGTCAAAGGTCAGTAAGGGAATGTTTACCATTCAGCTTCAGAAACACCTCTCAGCAAATGATATGAATGAAGAATTACAGTCAGGCATTGTCTTGCATATAATACTTCCAAATTGCAGTCTGAGGTTGGAGGGGTCTCTGTCTTGGGTTAGATTCATGTCTGTTTTATAATGGTTTCACTAGGCATAAACTTGGAAGAGGGGATGGAACCAAGCTCTAATAACTCAATATAGTATGAAACTAAACTGATTTAAGTATGGATCTGATCTCATACAATGTAAATGACATCATATGCACATGATGCACCAACCAAACAAAAAAACAAGACAAACCAACCAACCAACCAAAAAACAACAAAACCACAACCAAACCAAACCAAAACCAAACCAAACCAATAATAATAAAAATAACCCACCAAAAACAAAAGGCAAAAAAAAGGAAACAACCCAAGGAAATAACCAAGACTATTCTATTATTCTTTTGTCTTCTCAACTCTATTTTTTCTACTGCTGCCAATGATTGTCAAGGAACATGACTATGTTTTTGGAGTCTTTTAGTTTAAACTTTTTCTTTTAAAGACAACAATTGTTTCATCAACAATTCTCATTATCACTTGACTGTAGTTACTAGCACAATACCTGCACTTCTTCCTGTTCATAGAATGTATAAAATGCCTGTCTTTACAACTTCAGATTAGAATTTCTCCAGTTGTCTCTTCATATCTTTTTTACATTTTTATACAGAAACACATGTAGTCCTGCATGTGTATTAAATGCATGATGCACTAAGCATGCATAAGAACAAGATTTTGCATTAATCTTTTAATGTAAATACATCCTCAGTTCATCACAGATCACCATATTGACTTGAAAATCATTCTGCCCTTCAGTAGAACCTATATGGCACACCCTATTAGTTGCATTATGCAGCAGCTTTATAAGACAGTAATATTATGCCTGGTACTCTGATATCCTATCACACCACAGAGAACACACCAATTAGTCACGTCCTAGATAGTAATCAAGCTGAACCCAATCATTTTACTGGGAAATGATCTATCTGTGCTTTTGCGCAATGCATGAAACTCTGATATGCTTTTCACTTCTTTTCTTGGTTAGATGAAAAGATGCTGCCCATGGCACCGTGCATAATTTCCCTAATTCTAACAGCCAGAAATGCTGTGCTGAATTGGACAAGGTAGTGGGGTTATGTTCATATTCAGTACTAAGAAGTGAAGTCTCCTTAGTCATAAAGTAGCAAGTCTAACTTTTTTAGACTGCTACTTTCCAGTAGCAAGTCTAACTGTTCAGGAATAGTACATGGGAGGATGTGTAGACACTATATTACTTCAAGGCATGACTATGGCTTTGCCATTAGCCTTCAAACAGGTAGGCACCCTGTTATGTTCAGGAAGAAGTTGGGGTTTTCTGGTCCTCTTTTTTTCCAGCTATGAAAATCATTGTGATCTGTCACCACTAACACTCTGCAGTATATTTTTCCAACACACAAGGTTAGTTATGCAGGTTGCAAATTATTATTCTAACTCACCTCGTTTGAGTAACAAAGCAAATGCTCTGTATATTCCTCACTCTCTAGGATGAAAAAGATACAAAAAACCCATATTCTCCCTGTACATATAGTACAGGCACCCACTGTCCTTTGCATGACTGGGAAAGTTATGCTCATCTCAAATTTAGGGGTTCAAAGGGCACGGTTAAGCCTACAATACTTATAAAGGCCCAAGTATGGGTCACCACTCCTACAAATGGAGATTAAGGGACAAGAATGACTAATGGTGACACCCCAAAATTTCATGCCAAAAATCTCTTCATACTTCAAGGACCTCCAAACACAACTTTCCTAACTAAAGATATATATTTCATCTAGAGCTCTATCTTACATATCCTCCTTTTTTCAAAGTATCACTGCCTTTCCACATAAGCTCTGTATTCTGTCAACAAAAATCCATGGTTGTTTGGTCCAGATCTCTATAACTCAGAGCCTCAGCTGATACTTTTTACTTAACAGTCCTGCTCTCCTTGAACACTACCTTACTTGTCCTCTGAAGTCTCCACTTGTAGTCACTGCCAATTTCCCACTGGCTGCTAAACCTCGCATACAGCATCATGTCCTCACTAGGTCTTCTCATGACAGCTACACTTACTAGAAATTTTACCATGTGGAATTTACAAACTGAAAAATAACAGCAAATGTCAGGAACAAATATACATCTGAAAGCTCTACCAAACTCACTCTATTATTAATATAACTATCATATTGACTTGTTCTTCAAAATATGTAATTCTACCAGGGACATTACCATCTCTTCCTATTCCAAAGCAGGTTTCAAAAAATAAAACATTTTAGCTAAATATTTTTATCTCTCTTCATAATCAAATACATATGTGCATGATCTCATTTGCTTCTGAAAAGTCAGTAACTTTTTATCAATATTTTAACAAAATCTTAATATCCTTTCTGTAATTGCAACAATAAATATAAATCTGTGAAGGAAATGAATTAGAGACATTACCTAGTGCTCCAAAATTGGTGCAACTTATCCAGTCATGTTTACCATACAACAGGCAGAACAGAAAAAAAAGAAAAAAAAATGCGGACAAATGTGATAATATGTCTATAACTTCATGAAAAACCTTTTGATTTTCTACTTTACTAAAACCTACTTGTTATTCATATTATTCAAAACTGGTGTGTATTATTTCCACTGTTAATAAGACAATGGTTTAAACCATATTCAGTCATGTCCTGGTATGGAAGGCATTAAATGATGTCATAGGTAACATGGACAGTTGAAGGAAGTTACAGCAGGGAGTAAGGAAGCCTTAAAAAGGTGAAAATTAAATCAAAGAAAAAAATCTGATATTTCATATCTGAAGCTTCCATACAGACTAGAATTGGGCATGACCTTGATCTTGCATCACTGCTGGAAGAAAGAGGGTGTCCACCAGTACTTCCTACCCTCAGTGAGGGGTAATATATTGTATAAAAGAACTCTCTTTTATTACTGAGCTCTGTTTTATCCACAAGCTAAACATTATGTCTTCTTTTTACTTAGTTTTTTTTCATATGCTGTTGCTAGAATGGCTGTGCCACTAGCTTCTGAGCTATAGAGAAAAACATAAAGGTTTTGCATTTAATGACCAAAAGACATTGAAATTTTTGGCTTTAGTGTATCAGGAAATAATATATTTTTTAAAGTTCGTTACAAACAAAAGAACAGATAGCACCCCTCAAAACATATTTATTGGATTTGAAAAAGGGATTGCTATTAAATATTTGTTAAAAAAGAAGAATGGTTTTGTTGGTTTTTTTTGTTTGTTTGTTTGGGGGTTTTGTGTGTGTGTCTGTGTGGTTTGTTTGTTTGTTTGTGATATTTTTTGTATGTTTCTTTTGTTTGTTTGTTGGGGGTTTTTGGTTGCTTTTTGGGTTGTTTTGGGGTTGTGTTTGGTTGTTTTTTGTTTTTTTATTTTGTAGATAGCTTGTTTCCAAGTAGGATAAGCATTATTTAGGATAATAAAGACATGATATACCAAGGTTTGCTGTCTTTTGTTTCTATATATATATATATGGTGAGCTACCATGCTGTTATCATTGTTCACTTTTAAGGCTTCTTTTTTTCTTCTTTGCTTCTTTTTTTCTTCTTTTCTTTTTTTTTTTTTTTTTTGTTCCTTTCTCTTTCCAGCAGCCCTGTGAGTCATTCTTTATATTAAATGCCTACATCTTCTACCATCCCCATCTTTCCAACTTCTACCCAGATTTGTCTCTGCAGACAACATGAAAATGAATATTGCTTTTCCTTTCAAGTTTCATAGTTCTGATGCGGAACTGTAGTCTTCATGTTGCTTCAGTACTGTTCAGAAAAGCTGCAATAGACATGGGTTGAAGAACCTGTCACACTGTAGCTTCATGATGCTATCCATTGAAAGATTAACTCTTCAGCTATAAATACTTGCAGAGGTACAATAAAATCCACTTTAGTTGCTCTTGCCTTTTGAGATCCTCTGTTCTGAGGACTGTGCACATGTACAAGTACAATCTGTTGCTACCACGCAATGAAATTTACTCTTCCCTTCTTCTGACTATTCTTCCCTTTTATTAGACACAGGACCTTGTTCTGTCCAGACCAGAGGAACACATGTCAATGTCTAGCAGCCATTGTTTCAAAACTGTAGCAGTTGCATAGTCTTTAAATTCCTGGTGTAATAGGTCAAAATGTTATCTCTTTAACTGTTTTATAGGCAGAAGTATTTTCTTTGCTACAAAAGTGAGAACAGAGAGCATTACATTAACTTTGATGGTCATTCAGTAGCCTCCATAATGTGAATAATAAACAGGAACTGGAGACTGAAACAAAAATATTATATATCATTCCTGAATCTCTCCATGTCCTGGGTATCACAAAGCTTTCACACAAATCTTTCTTCTGCCATATATTGATATATAATAATACTTTGGGAGAGCTTCTCAACACCTACTTCCAGCTGCTAAGCAGCATGTAAAATCATCTCTGTGTATTTTTCTTGAAAATATGGTTGAATGGCTCCTAAGAATCCCCCTACCAGAATGAATTTTCTTTGATATGCTGCCCACTGTGTTTATTGAAAAACAGCAACCCAGAAGATTCTTTGCCCATTGCCTGTAAAGAGAAAGGAGATGATGTCCTCTAGACAGCAAGTGATTAAACAGCAGCTTACTGATAGATAAGTTAAACATCAGGTGGTTCCCAATCTTCAAAAGTATATTGATTTGCTTTCATTATTTGACATGGTTTAGGTCTGGTTTTGTACCACCTCAGATTCAAGAAAAAATGTTAGTATAAAAATTTTCTGATGGAGAACCAAGGTATTAAGACTATTAGAACTATAAAATAATAATTTTTAAAGTCCATAAAAATTATGAAATTCAGATATAAAAATCAATATAATGGATATGTAGCTAGCTGTCTGGCATATATGGCATATGGTTAATATATATATTTGTTACCTTGTAAATACGATGGTGATACTTGTATTTTTTCCCTGAGTACACTGATTTTGGTCAATCATTTTTCTTATTTATTCATCATTATATACAATCAATAAGTCCAGATAAAAGAGAACTGCTACCTGATAGCTGAAGGACAAGGGAATAAGACGATATAGATATCTCTAAATGAAAGAGAAAGTTTACTGTAACTCTAGAAGATCCAGAAACAATCAGAACCCTGCAGATGAAAACTACTGCCATATTTATGTTCAGGTTTGAGATCAATCATCTAAACTGTTCTATTGTATCTATTTTAGCTGGATTGTTAACAGTAATGTTTAAAAATAAACAAAAAACAAATAAAGAAAAAACACAAACAACAAAACAACAACATCTTAAATGTTCTATAAAAGCAAGGAAACTGGAAAGTATTATCAGCTGAAGTTTAGGTGGGGGTGATACTGAACTGAATTCACAAAATGATTTTGCAAATTTGATATTGGTTTGCAACAATTTGCAAACAGATCAAGAAAGGAAATCTGTTCCCACAGTAAGGAGTTCCATTTACACTAAGCAAGGATCACATCACATCATGCTACAGTCCTACTGCATGCATTACGCAAATTCATGCATCAGCTTTCAACACCAGCAACCTAAAGAAAGGCATCTAAAACAGAAAATCAGTATTTTGGATATAAACCTATAGTATATCCTTGACCATGAAAGAGACATTGAACGAATACTTTAATATGAAAAACAGCTGTGATTTTTCTATCATACCTAAATCACTTGACTGCCTGTTAGGTTCTTTAACTCTCATATTGGCTGATGAAAGGATATTTAATGAGTCCTCACCAAAATAGAGTTCTTCTCAAGTCATGGGCATCAGATTTGTTTCCTTAATAATTTTCAGGAATCAGTTATGACTAGTTATAACCAGCTAAGGGATTATTAACTCTTCCATACCAACAACCTGCCACAGTCATCGGGAGTTTTCTCACCAGTTGCTTTACCAAACTGAGATACAATGGTAAGAGCAGAAATATGCTGAAGAAGTATACTGGGGCATAAAGTTAAAAACTCCTAGCTATCAAGCTTTTAAAATAAATTCGAGGCAGGCTTCATTACAGTTTTAAAGCTCTTGGATAGCTATAATATTCTTACCTCATTTTGTTCCATGGGGAAAAGATAAAGACCTGTAGAACATAATGACAAAAAAAATCACCAAATTACCAAACCTAATGATCATGTGGTCTTCTCCCTTTTTTATATCACAAACCTTATACATCATTCAGTTTCATACAAACACTAAGGTTTTAATTAGACCAAAGAGATTCAGAATAAACTCTGTGCTACAGACAAAGAAGAGGAGATCAATGCATTAGTAATGCCAAAGGATCCTTTGATGTTAGAAAACTGACGAAGTGAGAGCTGCCCTGATGATTCTCAAAAGCTGAACCACATCCTATGTTGCAGAGGAAGTTGAAAACACCTTTTCCCTGGCATACATACACACACCAGCATCTTGATCCCTGTCAACCTAAATCAGGTTTGACCCTCATCAGACAATCAGCGCAGTCTTCACCCCTGAAGCAAACCACAGCCACCAGGAACAAAAGAAAGCAGTTTGTCTTTGCTAACTCAAAGTACAATTCTGGGTGACCAATTGTCCTATGTCTAGTTGTGGTCAACTTCTGATACAAGGAAGGCCAGGAAAAATAAACAGAATGCCCACCTCAGGGTACAGTTTGCTAATTACTGATAGACACACCCCTGAGAGTTCTTATTTTATTCTGCAGACACAACATATGGTTTGAATTGTGAACACTTCTAGATTCTGGTAAAGATGAAGACTGTGGGTAAGTTTGCACTATACAGCAGAGAGACAGAAGCTAGCTCAAGATAAGACTAAGACTGGAAGCAGTATAGCCACGTCAGCATAACTACACTAGCCAAAGCATATTGCAGTGCAGCAATGATGTGCCTGCATTGCTTCCAGGACCCAGAGTATAATTTCAGCATTGTACAGATGTGTTGATCTACCACCGCATCTGGAGCTAGCCTGAAAGTCTTAAACAGAATTCTGCACTATAAGACAACTCACTCCTCATACATGCTTCCTATTGTTTCTGATCACGCAAGGAAGAACTTTTAGACATTAAACACATTCAGTATCTGGCAACATAACATCTCCTCTGCATTATTAAAAACCGCTGTATTCCTTCTTGACAACAGCTACTTGCTAAATGTTTTCCCTAAGAGTGATCAGGCAGAAACTGAACATTGGCCATTTCTAGGAAATCTCAATCACCAGTTCACATCCAATATGTCTGTGTATTCAGCACCAGGAGCATAGGATCAATCCTTCAAATAGGCAATGTCTCTTCTTTAAGAACAGTCTCAGGAAAATAGGAAGACCTTGTTTTGTTCCATTATGGTCTTTCTTGTTCTTTTTTAGTGAAAAGTGCATACAATTTAAGCACGAGCACTAATATCCCTTGCCTCCTCTTACGGTTATCCCTTTTTCAACTCTATCTTTTTTTATATAACTTGGGAACTGAGATGACATGTACCCACCTGCTCTCCTCAGAAAAACTGTTCATTGATCCTACCCATTGGTCATTTAAAACAAATTAAAATGTGGAGAGGAAAGCTACATTAACTTCCTTCCTTCCTTGATCCCTTGAGGAAAAACCTTTCCAGCATTGACTGCGGGTCTTATTTGACTGACTTTTGCACTTTTGATTGGTCCTTGGATACAGATATTTCCTGCATTGTAGAGTGTAATAATAGCAACAGAATTTACCCTAAGCCATGAGCTGAACAAGGGAGGAAATTGGAGCACCTCACAGTAATTAATCATTGTACGATGAGACCTGTCAAAGCCCTTTCTAAAGCTGATATTGCTGTCAATAAGCAGCTAGTACCTCTCCATCTGTGAGTGTTTAAAATACCAGCCTATACCACAATCAACATATTCTACACTTACAATTCTTTTTTATTTACCAAATATGATTTTCCAAAGTACTGTATGTGCTACAGTGTTTCCCAGATGACAGTACCGCTTGTGTCAGATCTAATCTAAACACTTCTGCCCATAGTAAGCATCCAACAAATCCCCTGAGCCCTAAAATAAAGTATCAGCTAAATAACATTTGTATCTAGTCTAAATTCCAGTTATAAGAAAAAAATTATCATCAAACATTTGTACTCTGGATGTTGGCTTATGGTTGAATGAGAAAAGAGAGAAGTAGCTCAGAGTAGTTTCATATCATATTGAAAGTTAATATAAATAGATGCCAGATTTTCAGATGATATGAATGAAATTCAACTGTAACTATAGAAAACTATGTTGCTTTACATCAGTTGGGAATGTTTTCCACATGCCCAAGCAAATCTGAAACTAAATTTTATATTTTCCAAATTTTATGTTTTATTTCACTAACTAAAAGCAGCAGCAGCATTGACTTCTTCTAAAAACTACTAACTTACTCTTTCATTTATCAAATGTCTGTGTGCTTTGTGGAATAGGCCAGGAACTTATGAGGTAAGGCCCAATTTACGTCTAATATTATATTACTCAACAATAAAAAAGTCAAAGTTGCCTTTCCTCTAACTCAGTGGCTGTGTGCAGCCTGTAAGACACTCCTATGCTGCCTGCAGCCTCAGAAAATTAGAATGTTCAAATAGCAGTTAACAAGGAAAGTAAATGAGGGTGCTGCCTATGGTAATTATTTGTGAGGTACTGTTTTTCAGGGATTTCTGTTTCACTTGAAGATAACTTAGTATTCTGTTTCTTCTAGATCACACAGTAAGGGAACTAACTCTCCCTGGAGACTGTGTGAGGGACTTACTTTGCTAACTCAGAGTCATACCAAGAAGCTTGTGCAATCTTTTGTATTTTGTCTGTAGAGTACTACAGAACTCAAACTCTCCCTATTGACCTCCAAGATTTTGAATGTGGTTATGGTCTTTATTGTTAAGAGCACGCAATACACAGGTAACTCCTGAGCAACTGACTTCTGCTCCTTACTATAAACAGGAAAACTACAAAATGTTAGTTATGGGACACTGAGGGGAGAAGAAACAATAATACTAGGACTTCTGGACGCTAAAGCAGAGAGGCCATGATGGAAAGCTGGGAGTGACAAAATAGCACTTGAAGAGTCCTGTCATAGAGGTGGGAATGGGAGAGGTTGCCAGCAGGTGCTGTCTGTAGACAAGTATGCGGACTGTAACACTGTCTCCTGGGTTGAATTTGTGTAGTCAGTGAGCACAGCTTTGCTGCTTCCCATTTTTCTCCTCATCCTATTCCTTGTAAATTTCTGGAAAATAAAAACCAACCCCATTGTTCCTTGTAGTCTTGATGTAATGAGAGCATTATTTGTTTGCACTCACTTAAGATAAACAGATTATTAGCTTCAGTAATGTACCCTGTTCATTAGCTATCTCTCCAAACTTTTCCATCATCAGGTGGAAATAAAACAATTGTCAATACTTTTGTTTCTGGTCACTGATACAAAGAATTAAATAGATAAGAATAATGAAAAAAAACCCCTGCAAGACAGCTCAAACCTCACACATTCAGTAATAACTCTGTGTTTACATGTCAAGATATGTAAAATAACTTCTTTCACTATGTGCCATGTTAATTATGAATCTCTATTTATTGAGCCAAATTGATATATATATAATTATATACATCAATATACCCATCTGTAAGACATACCATGTCTTACAGAAACCTAGGTACCTTGCATGAACATAATTCCATTTTATAATCAAAATAGTAATCTCACACAAAAATTGTTTTGACAAGATCTACTTTATATATGCTTATGTTGACTGGCATCCACTCCATTTTCCTCCTTTAATTCTTTGGTAACAGTTTCATATCAGTCACTCTATTATTTTGCCTGCAATCAATGTCATGCTGACAGCCCTATAATTATGTGGGTTGGTTTATTTAAGGTTTTTTAAGCACTGGTATTATCTCTCTTCCAGTCCTCTGGAATGTCCTTAGTGTTCATAGAGTTATTGTAAATCAGCTGCCGTGTACACACCAGTAGAATACTTACTGGTTTACCACTCACCAGTAATTTACTTCTGTAACCCATTTTACAGATGTTTCCAGATGATGAGAATCTTGAACAACTTTACATGACTGTACTTTTTTTCCTAAAGTGCAGTTTCTGAATAAAAACCTTAATGGTATCATTATTGAAGTGAGAACAAAGCTTCAGAACTTTTTTTCTTGTATATTTTTATTAAAAAATAATTCCAGATTGTACTACTTTAGAGCACACAGGACTTGTTTTCATCTATAAATATATACGTTATGTGCTTCCATATATGTAAAATTACATATCAAGTTAAAATGAATAACTGAATTACATGAAAAATTACTTATGGTCAGGATAATATTGGCTATGTCTATGCTAACAGGTGATTTAGTGCAAAAGCAGGAATCAGCAGATGAAAGCAGCTGAAGTTGTGGCTCCTACATCTAAACAGTATTTCAGTCAGTGTTACTCTGTTTTCAGTTTAGTTTGGCTCCCTGCACTGAGTGCCTTCACCATGTAAGTGGTTCTTAGCTATCCTATGGACAAGTCATAAGTATGGATGCTTATGCCTTTACTGAAGATTGCAGTTGCATTTGGTGTCTATCAAGAGCTGAACATTTTTCCTCAGAAAAAGATCCAGATGAATGCAGTGAAACTGCTTTACAGTCCAAATTAATCTGCAGCAAATGCTTTGGCCAATGAAATTTTTTCCAAGCTTCAGTGTTGTTCTCAACTAAAATTGAAATGTACACATAATAATTGACAATATTTTGTTATACTGAAAGCATTAATGTCCTAGTTTGGGCGAGAACAGAGCTGGTTCTGTTCAGTGATTTTTGCTTTTCATCTCAGTTCTTCTAACTAACTGCCCTTTCTGAAGTTAGGAGCCTGTTTTCAGACAGTGTCTTCTGCCAGCAGTGATAACACCCCATGTTTATAGTTATTACCAAGGATTGATATACAGACCAAGGCCACTGCTGGATCTTGTGTACCACATTGGGGTGCAGGAAAGTCAAAGGTCAAACCTGCAGAGAAGAATGTACAGGGCAGGTGACCCCAAACTGACCGGTGAGGTATCCCATCCCATGTATGTCATATTCAGTATAAAGTAGAGGGATCTGGAGGGTCTATATCTCTCTCTCTCGAGACTCCTGGATTCTTCCCTCCTGGACCACTTTGCCAGCTTTGCTTGGCTTGGCTCAGGTTTTTGGTTCCTTCCTTGGAGCATCCAAGGAGGACTCTGTTGGTTCTGCCTTCAATCCCAATCTGTTTGTTCCTGAATCCAGTACCAGAATCCAGCTCCTCTGCTGCGGGGCCCAGTCTCTGACTCCCCCGGTACCAGCTCCACAGCATCAGTGGTGACAATGATGTAATTACCATCAGGGGGGTTGTGTTCAATACTGGTTTTGTATATATTTGTAT
>JANHGN010010238.1:103583-142454 GCA_024605025.1 Megaceryle maxima | reverse complement strand
TTTAAATTATTTGAATATGCTTTAGACATATTTAACATATAATATCTTTCCTGTGAAGACCTCTGAGGAATTAAAAATTCACTAATTAAGTCCTGTAACATCCTTGAGAGGCATATACCATAATTATCTCCATTCTACAGATGGAGTAAGTGAAGCACACGGTAGCTAAGTGATTTGTCCAAAATAACACATTCCACTGGAGTGTAGCCAGGAGAGATACCCACGCTTTGTAATTTCCAGTGAAACAATAGATTATGCTATACACACCAGCCCCCAAAGGCAGGATGTTTCTGTTTCTTCACCAGAAGTTGCTGGCTTCCTTTTTGAAAATAAGATGCAAAACTTTGTTGTAGTTCAGATTGTCTAGTAACTGCCAAACAATCTAAAAAATGTATCAGCATACAAATAATTATAAAGGGTTGTACTCAATGAAAGACTGAGTTGGAAATAATACCCATACACTCTTGTTCAATTACAGCCTGCAGTCTTGTACCTTCTTTCTTAACTGCATATCTGATCATCCAAAATTCAGGCATTTCCCTTCCTATGACAAAATCATGTCTGATGACCTAACAGAAGGCTGCATATGCATCAGGTCATATCACTGGAGAATGCTAGCATGTCCTTTTGACTAATCAAAACTGCATCCATCACAGAAATAGGGAACAGCTTCACTTTTGATAGCATACTGGCATAGATCCAATCACATGAGAGGGCGGAAACTTGAAAATGACTGGTTATCAACATGAAAAGTTGTGTGGCTTTCTCTAGACAAATATTTTGTGGCCTACTAATATCAGTTTATAAGGTTCTGGAAACCTTCTAAGATATGTCCATGTTCTCTTTGATATATCATACTTTTTCTGGCATAAAATTCAGTTCTGAGAGGCAGTGCCAAAATTTAGGAACTTTGCTGTTTCCTTTCCTCTCTTTCCTGCATCTCCTAAATACTACAGCGTGAGTGTCCTCTCTTGCATATTCTCTTTTTGACCCCTGACTTCTTTGTTATTTTTAAAAGGACAAAGCCTCAAAAGGAGAGTAACACATCTGTCTCCATCTTCCCTAATTAATGTGCACTCTAGCAGGAGCTAAAAGACATTTTCCAGAGAAACGGAATATGAAGCAGTTGGTTTAGACCACCTAGGTAGAGTAGGAAATTGATTCCGGTCTTCCTTGGCAAATTTCTAACTACTAGACTACACTATAAAAGATGGGAAGTGCAACTACACTGACCTTTTCCACCATCTGAGTGATGAGGGGACCAAGTTCATTTCTTTTGAAATGGAGTGGGCTGTGGGCCTTTGAGTCCTAGTGGGTTTGCTCAAGTTGTGACTTAACCTCCTAAGTAGCTCTGAATAGTTCCCTTCTTGACATTTTGTCTTCTTTTGATATAGTCTCAAATGCTACCTCGCGCATACTGTGTTGTTTCAGGTTGAGTAGTGGGTCCCACATCTTAAAATTTGCCAAAATAGTGAAAATACTAGAAACGTTTCTCTCTTACATCTTACCTGTCTTCCAGAAGTTGGTGACTGTAAAACACCTGAGCTGATTATTTAACTAATCCATGTTTCATGCAATTCCTATCTAGGCTAAAGGGAATTACACATCCTTATTTAGAGGAGGAGAATATCATAAATCAGGAAAAATATAACTTTATCATTACAAATTTTAACATTATGAAAGTACACAAAGATGATTTTGCTGTTTTCATGATAGATACAGAAATTAAAATTCACTCTCTGAATTTCAGTTACAGAACCTCTGCTGTATTAGAAAGTGTACAATATCTTCTTACTGACCTGTTATTTGAAAACATGTGGAGAAATGTGGTATTGAATACATATATGTTTTGACTACTAGATAATCACAATTTATTATAAAATTGATATATAGTTTTATTTTCTATATAGTTTTATTTTCAGCATTAAGACTTACATTTTAAAATCATTTTACAGAGTAAGCATTTGTTTTACATGTGGAGTTAATCTGACACCTGTTATTATCCAAATACATTAAAAAGTTTGAACAAAATAAATATGCTGAAATATAATCCAAAATTATCACTAATTTTAAGATTTTTGATGGAGCTTTTTCACATTCTTAAATTTATACATCAATTATCATGGAATAGACAGTGAATAATTATAATAGCATTAAAAAATAATCAGAAGACTTGTGTTTAAAATGTATATGCACATATAGGCAGTAAAATTTACCAATGAGGCTCAGAAAAACCCCTTATATGTTAAACTCTTTACATCTACTTTTATGTTACTATATATTCATTAATTAACGAGCAAGAGCAAAAAATGTATAAAGTTGATGAAAGGTTTACAGACCTAGTGACCCACCCCAACCCCAAGGATTAGTACGGAAACTGTATGTGACTGCAAATTATTACACCAGGATAATGATTTCCCACCTTCCATGGTGCTGCATTGTTATCCATAAGCTCCCAAAGGTCCTTAAGCTTGTTAATAACCATTATAGATGTGCAACGAAGTGAATCAAGACTAAAATGAACTCACCTGAGCCTAAGTAGATTAACCCTGTTCAAGTCTGATGATGTCCATATAAATTTATCTGGATCTCCTTCCATCAACAAATAGAAAAGTGCAATAAAGTGATAAGACAAGGGCATATTTTATCTGTTCTTTTAAAAGTAACTGAAGGAAATTATGCAGGACACAAATTCAGGAATCACTATTTAAACTGTAGAAAAGGTCACCTTTTCCTAGTGGGGACATATCTGGGCTCCTGGGATTATATTTCATACATCTTTAGTACTTAGCATTCTCAAGTCCTGCTCACAGACTGAGGGCAGTGTTCTTTGTAAGCTGACTGAAAAAAATGTGAATTAAAACTGGACATTTTCTGCACTAGATTATTAGTTATTCTTTGTAAAAATAATTGAAAAAATGATGCATGCAAAAATGATGAAACATTCACATTCAAAATAAAGATGTTAGTAGCATTTCTGAAACTTTAGACTAGTTTTGTATTTCTGAAGAAAGAAAACAAACCTTGAATTTGTTCTGTTTTAGAGGGAAATCAAAACATTATAAAGTAGTCCCCTAGGATTCACAGACAATACTTAAAAATATAAAATGTACTTAAACATGCCACCAGTGGGATTTCACATACAGCCTAATATCTTATTTTCCCACATATTTAAGTCACAGTATTTCTGCATGTAATGAATATATAACTATGCCATGTTTCAGTTTGCAGAAATACTCATCTAACATACTGAACGTCAGATTTATAATCATTTCATTATATGTTGTTACAGAATGTGAAAGAGACTTTAATGAGAAATGTAAATGTGGAAATGGTGTTTCAGTGTTTGAAATGGGTAATGAAGAAAAAATGAGCTTAGATGAACACTGGAAAGAGAAAATTGAATTAAATTACAGAATCCTGACCATCATGACATCTGAATTTTATGTGGTAGACATGACAGGTGGACTTTGCAAAGTGCAATGTGAGTACCAGAAGAGAGAGAAAAGTATAGAAGTAATATTTCAGACAAGAATGACCATTTAGACCTGAAAAAACCACAGATGAGTAATTAGGCAGGAAACTATTCTCCATGACAGCTCAGGCTGCAGCAGCAGTGTTATTGTTCAATAATCAATAAGATTCATTACTTGGATATAATCTGTATGTTGTATGTGAAGAAGAGAGATATCATACAAGGACAGGGAAGAGAAAACTTGGACCTAGAAGGAAGGCATGGTATATTCATCTGTTGTGCTGGAGAAAAAAGACCAGGGTGGTCTGGAAGAGAAGACAAAAACTTGCTATACTGTTGTCAAAACCAGAACATTCAGTGAAAGAAGGAGCAAAATAAGAACTGTTTCAGTTATGGGACAGAATACACAGCAAGTGATAATAAAATTAATATAGAAGTGGGTTGTTAGAGATCAGATGTAAGGAAAGAAAATGAAAACCCTCAAAACCAGGTCTACAAAGAGACTCTGAAGAAATGTATCATATGAAGCCTCTCATATCAGATGATTGACATCATATGTGTGCAGAGATAGGCAGAAAACTGTTTTCTTTAATAGAAAAAAATCTAACTTGAAAAGTACTGTTCACAATAGACTAAACAGAGGCAACCTGAATAAAATGTCCCTGCTATACAAATTGCCTGCCTTTTTAGAGTTATATTATGCTCTCTTGCGCTTTTCCCCATTTATATAGGTTGTGGAAGAAAGACAGTCTGGAGTCATATTTTAGCAAGAACACAAACATTCTGCTTTCCATTAAGAACTGAAGCCAGTATAACAGAAGGAAAAGATCTAGGTGCAAATGCATCTCTTGATAGAAGTGATTCAGCAGGCTCTGCTTCAGAAGATGTTCTTTTTCTCTCTTTGTACATCAGTTGTTGATTCTGGCTCACCTCTCCATTTGTTTTGTGTTTCACCTCTGCCTTCATGTTCTCATCCAGTACCCTTATTAAGTTGATGAATGAACAACTTTTTGGGTTTGTTTCTCTGCAACATCCTTATCCTTTACAACACCTCCTGTTTTGTCTCTGTAGATGATGATCTATCTAGGGTATTTTAACCCACCTCAAAGAAACACACAGATATTTGGAGAATAAACTAAAGCAGAAAATTCTATTTTTGACTGTAATTACTTAATTTATGCTTGCTTTAATCCTGGTACCTTTTCAAGAACAGATAAAAAACAGAAGATGGAAAAGCCAAATTTTCAGATGTTTTTCGGACATACATGGGAAAACAATTAAAAATAAGTTCATGAAGCAAAAGATCAGTGAGCTGAAAACCAAAATCATGCAAAACCAAACTATTTCTAGGGGAGAAAGAAGGACCTTTATGGATAATTGTATAGATGAGAAAACATGTGTGTTTGGTTGGTTGGGTTTTTTTCATCGTGCTTCATTTTGGTTTAGCTCATTCATCTCAAACAAGATTATGATATTTTCTGATTACTTTGAATAAAACCTGCCAGAACTGGAGTTCCAGTTTCCTATGTTCAACTGTTGTTTTTCCCCACTGAGCAACAAGAGTTCAGACAGATGTATGTAATAAATTCTGAAATGTTGATCTGCACTGCAGATGAAAGGCAGAATAACGGTATAGTCATAAAACTGAAACTTTTCATACCATGCAAGCAGCCTGTACTATATTTTACTCCAAACTTCACGATATATCACAGTGACAGATTTTCTAATGTCAGGATATCATATCAAAAGAATTCAAAGAAGTTTCTCAGCAGCTGCTGTTAGAACTGTTGCAATTGACTTATAAAGCTGTCTGAATAATTGTAGTTTTCCCTATCTCTTACACTTTTGGAGTACTTTTTTGTTAGTAAAAAATCAGATTCAGAATAATTTAACTAATACATTCAACCATTCTATAAGACTGCTAAAGATAATGTTCATAGCGATAAACTGCACTGGAAAGTTTATAGCAACAGGGAAAGTATGCAAACAAGTTATTTTTATTTGGACTATCCAAAACACTTTATTTTTTTTACTTTTTTATTTTTTTTAACATTTACTTAACTCAAAATCCTAAAAAAAAGGTGACTTGACAGTTCTGACCAAGGTCATGACGAACATCTGAACCTGTCAAAGCAGCTTCCAGCAAAGCCAGGAGAAACCCCTGACGTTTAGGAGGCTCCCAGTTTTCCCCTTTTGCTAATCTTTCCAGTTTCAGATGTCTGTTTTATGAAACAGTACATTGTCCATTCCTTCTGTGGTAACTTTCACATTCATAAAAATTTTAATGGACAATACGAATATTTTTCTCACCTTCTCAGTGAGCATGGCAAACCACCAAAAGGGTTGCAATCAGAGGCTTTATTAATTAGCAAAGCAAAATGGGATGTTAAAGGACAACCAATCTATTCAGAGAAAAAAAAGAGTTGTGGAAGATATTTTGTAACAAACAATGTATTCAAAATTTCAGGAGACCTCCTTAATGATGGAACATAATGTAGCAGGTTGGTCCCAAAATTGTGTGAATACTTGTGAGTCATTAGTAAAGCTGTAGCATTTTACTACCCCTAGACCTGTACTAAAGTTCTATGTGGCAACAGAATTAACTAAGATTATTAAGTAGGAAGCTGTTTGCAGCTTAAAAATTAGGTCGTTTGATTACCATTTATTGTTTGCTATGGAAATTTTTTTTTTTTTCTTGCAATAAATGCATGTAAACTTGCCTCTTATAAAAGTTAGTGGTATTCAGATTCATAGAATGGAATTACTGACAACTTCTTAATTCCTTTTTTACAGGTAGCTTATGTTATGGCTGCTTTGTATGCAGGAGGTTGTAAAGTCAATATCCATGGAAAACTTCTGAGGTACTTTTAGCAAAATATGCTATCAAGCTTTATCAGTCACAGCAAGCAGGTACAATTGTAAACATGTTTAGTTTGGAAAAGAAACAGTTTGGCTAATGATTGAGATAAATATTGGTCTGCATTTTTGATATTTACTTTGTACTAATAGACTGTTTCATTTCATAAGCATATAAGCAATCATGATAAAGTTATGGCAGGACTACAGTATACTGGCATATTTATTCCTTGAAGTTCCCCAATCAAAGACAAAACTCAACTGTTTGCTTTGATATTTATTTAATGATGTGAGCCCTGACTGGACTTGAGTCAACCTAAGTATTTCATAGAGCAGTGAGTTTCTTTTGAAATGGAGCAACGTAAACATGCTTTCAGGTGTTGTATAAATAACAAAACTGTAACGCATAATATTTCTCTAAATTAGCACAGTGTTAATAATTGATGGGGGAGCGGGTCAAATATAGGTTACCTGGCATAACAACAAAGCTATTTCTCAATATGTAACAAAATGCATAGCACAAGTTTCAAATGTGCAACATAAATGATAATCAAGATTATTTAGAACTGTCCCTGGATATCTGAAAAAGACTTGCAAAGTGATTCAGTGATAGATTGATAGGCATCGTTATTCCCAAAGTGACTTTTATCTTACCAGCCATATTACCATCACAGCAATTACCTTATAGTATCATAGCCAACCTTTCTGAGAGATCTCAGATGCTGCATGCATGCACTGCAAGTATTTGATACAGGTGTTCTTGCTGCCTGTTCCTAAGCATTTGCAATTTCCATAAAGTGAACCAAGATCAGTCCAGTTAATCAAGGGTAAAACTTGGAAAAATACATTACTGAGCACTAAGTGATGAAAGAAACAGTACACAAGTGACATTGTGATGTTACTGCATAGGTACAATTCAGTTCTGATATTTTTCTTTCTGTATTATCTCTAAGAAACATCAGCTACTGTCTACTGAAGGGAGTTTATTCAATGTGCTGACACACAATGTGTTTAGTGTTGAGATGTTGCATAAATTGTAACTAGATCCTGACATTACTAAAATTAAGACTAAAGGACTAATGTAAGTGTTATTTGACAGCAGAGTGTGTATTCTAATGGAAAAGTATTATCAGTCAGATTAGGACAGTTCAAAAGTGCTTGGGAACTTATTTTGGAGCTAGTGTTCAGAAATGAGGAGACACAGAAATTCCTCTTCTAATATAAGACTAGAATTGCAAACACCAAATGAAACAAGAAAGATAAATTCCAACAGAAAAACAGTTTTCAGAAATTATTAGAAGATCCTGGCTGATAAATTCCCTGTCTTCACCCAACCTACAGAAATGTCTTCCCTTACTTAAAATGCTCTTACCTCTTTAGCTAGGCCCCATGCTGTTCTGGCCCTTGAAGGGGTCACCCTTTTTCACTCACCCATTTTACCAGCACAGCTCATTACCTTCCTCCTCAGCCTGGTGAGAATAATGTTTGACTTCATGTCAGACTCAAAAGTCACTTCTCAAGAAGTAATTTCAAAAGTCTTTCCCAGATGCCAGGGCCGGCCCCATAGCTGCCCAGGAAGAAAAAAAAAAAAAAAAAAGAAAAAAAAAAAGAGAAAGAGAGAAATTCTTGTCTCCTTGTCTCTATTTTAGAAGCCAGGAAATATGGAAGAGATGGAAATTACAATAGCTGTAGAAGTTGCCATGAAGGTCCCTTTGAAGAACCAAAGTGCAAGGTCAGGTGAGGAGCTATCAGAATTGTGACATAGTCCTTCAGAGAATACTGAATCAAAATCAGATGAAAGGGAAGCAAGGGAAGCAGAGGAGCTCCAGATCAGAAGAGCTACAATTCCAGACAACAGTATTCCCCTTCTAGCATCCATTCCTCAACAGGAAAAAAGTACTTTTTCCATCCCACAAGATATATCACACTAAATGCTTGCAGAGACAAGAAGTGGCTGCATTTGCTATCCATCTGCTGAATGATGCTTCAACCCAGAGGTGGCACACTTCCTGTATCATCTCAAAATCTTTATTTCTTCACCTGATTCTTCTGCCTGTCTTTCTCTTCATTGCCACTAACACTAGGGCTACACATGGAAGTACTACAAAAATAGAATAATTCAATGAGTGTGGGTAGAGAGAGCATCTCCCATCGAGGTTCTATTTTGGCAATAGTCTGCAAGGTTTTTTGAAAACCAAGTTTTTAGTAAATATAAATCTTTCTTAATGTTTGGTATATCTAAAAGATTGTCTATTATTCCTGAATCTGAGACTAAGTGACTTTTTTTACTTTCAGACTACAAATTCTTCTGTTTTCTTCCATGTGTATCCTTAGTTTGATGAGCACATCCAGTTTAGATTAGTCCAAGCTACAATCAGAAGTAAAACACTTCATCTTTAAGAACTTTCACCGTACTAAACACATCTGATCTAGCAGTAGGGACAATTTAAAGTAATATTCTATACAATGATGTATTAACAGTGCCTAACCCAGCTTTGCATCTGTGGCCTGTTCATCAGGATGAGCACATTTAGCAAAGACAATAAAGCTACATCCACATGAATAAAACCATCTCTGAGTCCTAAACAGCAGAATATCCAAAGAAAGACGGACTTTTCTACACTACCTGAGGGAAATGTAACAAAGGTCAATCTACACCTTTTACAAAATCATAATAAGAGCTTGATGTCAATAAAGTTGAGAACAACTTAGTATTTTTTTAAAGTTTACACCTTCTATATTCAGCATTTTAGCTGATAAATGTCCAAACATTTTATTAGGTTTTATAAAGAAATACATACAATATGCATGCACTTCTATAGACAGAAAAGTGCAGATAACTGACCAAAAATAAAATGTGTCCACTTTCAGGAATATTCCACTCCTGGCACTAGTATTAGATGTCAAGTAGAAGTCCAACTGGCATATCCATTGTGTATCCACTAGAAGTGGATGGCACACAATGCCTTCAAATTTTTCAATCAGTTCCATGCCATAGGCCTGACAGATAAGGACTTGTGCTTGATGTCAGCTGTTCTCTGACTGCCAGCTCCATGGCAGATTTTGCTAGGAATGACTTTCATCTACGCTGACAATCAAAATATAGTGAAGAATGTTGTTACACTTCTGAGATGAGAGTGAAAGGTCTATGTGTGAAGTGCCAGTCAGAAACAGAAGAATACACATTATTTAATGTCACTTACAAATGTAAATCACTTAGGAAATACTAGAATGATAACTTAATTAGTAGATGGGAGGATATAAGCTTCACAAAGAAATTTTGTATTTTTTAAAGAGAAAAAAATTGGCTAATAGCACAAGGTAGAGCTCAACTTGAGTAATCCTAATGAACAAGCACTGATTTCTGCCCTTGGTTTCAACAGCAAAATTGCACCATGGCATCCCAAATACAGACTAACTTCCTCTCCTGTCAAGTGATGCTTCTAGATAGGTATCTATACTCATCCAAAATATTTTGGTAGCACAGCCAGTTAACTAATTCATCCAAAGATTTTTGAATTCCATAAACATTATTCTGTATGATCCACAAAAATGAAAACTCTGCCTTACTGACAGTAAAGATAGCAAAATCAGTTTTTCAAATTTTAGAAGGTAGTAGAATGTACAAATTTAATTTATTCCCCTGATGCATCAAGAAAGCGCTACTATGTAGTGATGTGACCTTAAACTGAATATAGACTAAAGAAATACCTTCTAGAAAATTTAATTTCTGTACCCACACTTTAAAGAATGTTGAAAATCTGAAGAGGATTAAGAACAGATGTAGAGAAATACTTCCAGTTTGAGAAAACATAATGGACACCAAGGGAGTTATTTGCTCTATTTAGCTACAAGACACTAACAGTAACAGTATAAAATATATAAAACATTCCTGGCTGTATTAATCGATCTAGATGGTGAAGAGATGACTTCTAAGCATGTATGAAGGCAAAGAAGAGCCTATGATCATCATTAAGTAGTGAACTTAATGTTCCTCAATTTCTTCTGTCCTTAATTCACCTGCCCATTTCTTGTACTACAAGATCTACTCTGTAATTGCTAGCTATGGCTCATCCTTTCACTCTTTTAATCTGATGGTACTCATACTATTAGTGAATGTCTCTAACAAATATCTAAACTCATGTTCTTAATTTCTTGCATTTATCTAATGAATAGGTCTATGACCAGGCTAAAGAGATCTTCTTTTCTTCATAGCGGAACTCATATTCCCAGCCCATGTCATAATTTATGACATTTGGCTCATTCTTCAAATCTTTGTTTCAGCACACAGGATCTCACCAATTTAATTTCAATAACAACTGACAAAACCAAGACCACACCTATCCAACATTCTCACTAGTGAATCCAGTCCATTTGCTGATCCTTCTTGAGTTCATTTTTATGAATTTTCTTGTTTCTCTACACTTCTAACCCTCCTGTGTCTCTTTCTCCTTAGAATATATGGATAGCTTACTGTCTTCCATCTCACATTAGCTTGCATACCTAATAGATCTATCTTGCACCTCTAGGTTAAATAAAGTTAAATACTATATTCAAATGGAAATTAATTTCCATCCTAGACCCTCTCAAACAAGTTCCTGTGCAAGTTCTCATCCAAACACCTAATGACATCTTCCTAAGCAAACCTTAGAACTAATTCTCCTCCTTGTTCTCTCAGCTACCTATCAATGCCAGTATTTTTAGAAAACTCCTATCCTCTTATGACTATCCTCTATTATTGTTTTCATGTTCTTATTTAATATCAAGCCAATAGCATCCTGGCTTGTATCAGAAGTCGTGTGACTAACAGGACTAGGGAAGTGATCATACACCTGTACTCAGCACTGGTGAGGCCTCACCTCAAATATTTTCAGTTCTGGGCTCCTCACTACAAGGACATCGAGGTGCTGGAGTGTGTCCAAAGAAAGGCAATGAAGCTAGTGAAGGGTCTAGAGAACAAGTCCTATGAGGAGCAGCTAAGGGAACTGGAGTTACTTATCCTGGAGAAAAGGAGGCTCAGGGGAGACCTTATCACTTTATAAAACTACCTGAAAGGAGGTTGTAGTGAGGTGGTGGTTGGTCTGTTCTCCCAAGTGACAATCGAAAGGACAAGAGGAAATGGCTTCAAGTTGAACCATGGGAAGTTTATATTAGATATTAGAAAAAATTTATTCACTTAAAATGACATAAAGCACTGGAACAGGCTGCCCAGGGAAGTGGTGGAGCTCACTTTCAGCACAGTGAAGCTTATGAGTTAGAGCTCCAAATTATAGTGATGTTATTTATATCAAAATTAACTTTCAACATTCTGGAAGGATTTACTTTTCTTGACTCTCTACATTTCTGTGAAACCACCACATCTCAGTATATAAAAACAAACCAAATTTTTGTACTTTTCTTTAGAGTGAACTCTAGGAGTCAGGTTGTTTGCTGATGAACACCTGAGTCACAAAGGTGAAATTAAGACAGGTAGGCTGGTGAATTGTCTTTTGTCAGTAAGATGAATAAGGAAAGATGAGTGTACACGAGTTTTTAAATTCTGTCTCCATCAGAGATTAAGTGTTCTGAGGAAAGTACATGATCAGATGTTAGGTAGAGATTTGAACAGGTTAAAAAATCATTAATTATTACTATTTTGGGGGGTTTGTTATCAAATGTCAAGAGAAAAAAAAATTAAACTTTCTTCAACAGGAAATTCTAAAATCTTTTATGAAGAAAAAGTCTCGACTTTGTATCTTCATATCTTCGTGTGAGAAAACTTCTTAAAAAACAACTTAAAAAAGTAAATCATATCACAACCATTACGGAGTTCAAACAATGGATTTGCACATGTGATTTCAATCTCTGATGGATGATCCAGACTCCAGCCAATGGACATGGCATAAAACAAAATGACCACAAACTCATGTAAGGACTTGAACCAACAAATTTGGAAAGAAAATCAACTGAATTTAATAAACCCATTTTTCTTCTCTAAAAGACTCACTGTGCAACAGAAGTATTTATTATTTTAATAACAAAAACAATCATTAAGAAAATGTTATCATTTCAATGTTTGCTATATTTTTTCAATATTTGGCACATTCTTTCTAATTGAGATATTTTAAAAAATATAAAATATCATTAAGTAATATTGTATACACCAGAATAAGTCATATCTTGAAAGAACAATCCTCCTATATTTAAGTGGGATTTTTGCTTTTTCCTCTAGCCCTATGCAGAACCTCTAATTTCTTCTTGGTACCTTATTCTCGCGAGATTTCACCACTTCTACTTCTCTGCAATGTAGTAAATGTGAAAGTTGACCCCACAGGTCTTACATAGGTGCCCTCTGCTTTTATGCTAGTCATGAAAATCACAATTGCTGTAATAATTTGCTCCTAGCAATAGTCTAGCAGCTGTCTAAATTTACAAGGTCAGTTCTAGCACAACCTAAGCCAAACTTTTTAGAGACCTCAGGGTCAGGTTTCAAATAACTGCACATTCCTACTTTAACCAAAAGTAATCCCTGAGACTCAGCACACTTTAAAGATGAATGTTCATCTCTTCTCACATTTGAAACTTCAAAGGCCCAATTACTACTGGGCTGACATGGGCTGTTTCATGATACTTCCTGTGCAAAGTGCTACCTCTCTGCACTTTGTGTTTCTGATGCTTCTGTTATCACTGGTCAGTTTCTCTTTGGCAACACAAAATTCAGTACTAGGTTTCCTCTCACTTCTTCAATGCACTTGTTAAAAGCAATTACTGTTAGCATCCATATTTGAACTTAAGAGTTCTCTTTCCGGGATTGTTTATATTCTTTAGGATGCTACATTAATCACCATCTATTGGGTTATTTTACTGTGAAAACTATTGGAAACACCTGGTGGGAAGATAAAAACAAAAGTAACACTACCAAAACTATCAGGATTAAGCGCTAGATAATACCACTATTACACCGTCTGTACACAATTTCCTTTTAGGGAAAAACACTGACAAAACTAATCAATTGACTAAAAGATAATGTTTTTCTTTGTAACATCAAAAATCTTAAACATCTATTTGTGCATTTCTGTTATTGGGGGAATTTTAGTTGCTATTTTAATTTCCATTCAGTCATTTAAAGACTTTTTAACATGGAAAACCTCAGGTGAAAAAATTTACATGAGACACAAGGGTAAATCAATCATCTTTTGCTCACAACTTTCCTTCTCTAAGTGGGTAATTTGGACAATATGGACTTATCTTTCTGGTGTCACATCAAAACTTTATTATTCTCATTTAGTATCAATATTTGATAGTTCAAATAATCTTGTGTGACACATCATACAAAAAAGACCTTGGCTAATTCATTAAACTCTTAGTCAACTTAGTCAAACTCTTAGAACAAACCCAGCATGGTCAGTTCTTGAAAAGACTCATGAAATCATAGGACAGGTGGAATGGGTTGGGAGTGGATAGGGTGGAAAGGAGAGCACAAAAGAGTTACGATTATTTTGTTGATGTTTTATTTCTGTGTATCGTTATTTAATAGCATAAGGTATAATAATATAGTTTGTACTGCAATGTTCACTTAAGAAATAATCAACTATGACTTCTGAACCATGTTTTAAAAGATGTGAAGACTAATAATGTATTTAAGAAGCTTAAATCTAATTCAACTGCAAAAAAATTGGTAGTTCTGTTGTGTCTTTGTATTAACCTGCAATCCTGAAGTTGTTTGTCCTTTGTATAAAAAAAAATTAGTGAAATCATTCCCAGTAACTTAATACCCTTAATTGGTTTATACTAAAATGGTTTTCTCTCCTTTCAGGGATTTACCTTAATGATATCATTCCTAAGGAGTCTGGTTTAGATCAAACTGGGTTAAAGATCATGACTGTCAAAAGATGATGTCACTTAGATTCCATTACTAATAAAACCAAAGGTCATTTTGAGTACAGAAGCAGATTTATATTCATGCTTTCTTTGCCTCTAATACCTTTAGTCATACATTAAGAAGTCATGCATTACAAAGGTAAAAGCCCATTCCAGCATAGTTCAACATAGTACATCAACATCATGTTTACAGTTGCTCAGCACCATTATTTCTAAAGTATACTGCAAGAAACATCCAAATTAAATTTCAAGAAATTAAATAGTCTTGTCTAGTAGATTCTAATTTCTGCATTTTACAAAAAATAATTATGGACATGCAAAAATTACATCTATCGATCCATACAGATGTAAATACAAACACAGTACAGCCAGTATTCAGTATGAATGCAAAGTTACTAAGCTAAGATGAGTTTGGAAGGCTAAAAATTTATAACATATTTACAATAGTTCAACAGTGATTCTTTCCTTGCCTTATGTATTCTTTTATATCTCCCTGTGCTGTGCCTGGCATTTTCCAAAACTACTCAACTTTCACTTATGCATAGAAAACATTACATATATAACAAGAAGCAAAATAAAGCAAGATTATCCACCTGCAATGAAGAACTGCAGTTACAATTTTAAGTGAGAAACAATAAAATTCTAATTAAACAAATGAATATTTGACACCCTGGGATACCCAAGTTGCATGAAATAGTGAAAATCTCTAAGTCAAACAAAATAATTTGATTTTCATTAGAGGTTTAGGTCTTGCACCTCACGTTGATGTCTCATGTTGAGGTTTGTATCAGTCAACACCCCCAAGTCTTTCTCCTCAGACTCCTCAGCTCTCAATTCATACTCTGCCCAGCCTGTATTTGTCCTTGGGGTTGGCCCAAACCAGGTGCAGGATCTTGCACTTGGCCTTGTTGAACTTCATGAGGTTTGCATGCACCCATCTCTCAAGCCTGTCAAGGTCTCTCTGGATGGCATCCCTTCCCTCCATGGACTTCAGCTGATCATTGACATAGAGGGCAACACCCCTCCTCTTTTTCCCTGCCTCTCTTTCCTAAAGAGCTTATACCCATCTATTCTCATAGTCTTGTTGTTGGAGCCATCACACTACATCCCAATGATGCTAATAACATGGTAGTGTGCACATGTCTCTAACTCCTCTTGTTTGTTCCCCATGCTCCATGCATTTACATAGAGGCATTGAAGTTGAGCCTTCATTGAAGCTGACTTACTAGCTTGAATTCCATTTTCCTGTACTTCATAAATAACTGAAAATAAATAAAAATAGTAATAATTAAATAATTAAACAGATAAATTTATTGCTAAATGTTTAGAAAAGATTCAGAAGTAATATATTTCACTAGTCAAGATTTCATTTACATCTGCCCAGAGCAGTGATCTTAGTAGGAACCACTAGATGGTAGTATGACAAGACAGAGCAATGATCTCTTTCTTGGATGTTTGTGAGCTTCTGAAAGGTCTTCTATTTATTTAGCTGTGACACAAGAAGGTAAGAAATGCTATCTATCAGAAATTGTGTGGCCAGAAGGACAAGGGAAGTGATTGTGCCCCTGTACTCAGCACTGGTGGGGCCACATCTCAATTATTGTGTTCAGGTCTGGGCCCTTCACCACAAGAAAGACACAGAGCTGCTGGAGAGAGTTCAGAGAAGGGCAGCCAAGCTGGTGAAGGATCTGGAGAACAAGTCCTGTGATGAGATGCTGAGGCAATTGGGATTGTTTGATTTGGAGAAGACAAGGCTGAGAGGAGACCTTATCGCTCTCTACAAACACCTGAAAGGAGGTTGTAGTGAGGTAGGTGCAGCTTCTTCTCTCAAGGAAATAAGGACTGGACTAGAGCACCTGAAGTTGCCCCTGGGGAGGTTTAGAATGGATATTTGGAAGAATTTCTTGAAGGAAAGAGTAGTCAGGTGCTGGAATCAGCTGCCTAGGGAGGTGATGTAGTCACCCGCCCTGGAGGAATTAAAAAAATTCACTTCAGGACATGCTATAATGGGATGAGGAGGTGATTGTTGTTCATTTTTGCATTTGTTTATTTGTTTGTCTTTTGTGTTTTGGTTTTTTGTTGGTTTTTTTTGTTCGTTTGTTTGGTTTTGGTTTTGGGTTGTTTTTGAGGGGGAGGCTGTTGGGTTTTTTGTTGGTTTTGTTTGGTTGGTTTGGTTGTATTTGTTGGGGTTTTCTTGATGGTTGGATGTAGTGATCTTAGAGGTTTTTTCCAACCATGACAATTGTGTGATTCATTGATACAGTTGCTGCAAACTTAAATGTTGCCTACTATCAAAACATTTAATTTAGATCTATGTTGTAATCCCAACCTGTCCCCAGCTATTCAAACAGTGCTAACCATGTTACTCTTTGATTTCTTGTTTTATTGTTTCTTTCACATATTTTTTCCATGCCAAAATAGTATCTGTTTTATTTTCGTGGGTTCTTTCAATTACTGTTGTGTCTCCTGTAAGATATAAAAGAATTAAAACCAAATAAGAAAAAAAAAAAATCCATTTGTCAAAGATGAACCATCATATTTGGAAACCTAAATCTTTCCACAGTCTCCTTTTATTTTTTGTCAACCTTTTGTTACCTCAAAAAAAAATCTTCTAATGTTTCTGAGATTTCAGGATTGCAAATGAACAAAACCTGATATTAATAGAAAGATAATGTTTAGAAAAATCCTTTGATAAGGAAAAGTTCTCCCATATAAAATTCAGAAAGTCTGTATATATTTAAATGAACACTTTGTAACATACATTCCTGATAAAATGTTTAATTTGCACTTAAATTAATACGCCATCTGGAGAACTGGACAAAGTTCATCCTCAAATGGATAAGCCAATCTTTGGAAAAAGTCCACTGCCAGATACTTCACAGGTTGACTCAGCTATACAACCTGTTGAAACGTGAATTACCTGCTAGATCATATATTTAATCTGCTAAATCAAAGTTAACACCAAGTCAAGCATAACACCTTGCAAAAAACTATTAGTACAGATTTATATGTGTTCAAGTGAATTATAATAAACATATTGCCCAAGAAATAAACAGTGGATGACGTTAGCTGTGTCATTATTGCATGATGTTTACATGGCAACAAATGTTCTGCTATAAGGGAATTTCCCATTCAAATAGCAAGAAAGAGGTCTTTGTTTGATGAGTCAGTTTTCTTCATGAGATGGCACAGATTCTTACCAGTGCCTTCATAGATATTTTAATATCTAAACAGAACTTGTAGGAGCAATCGGGGGGGGGGGGGGGGGGGGGGGAGGGAGAGAAGGGGGTGGCTGAGTGTTGGAAAAGCATTTGCTGAGCAGGCACGGGGGGCTCTGGCCTCGAGGGCAGAGGTGATGTGAGGAGGGGAGAGAAGGAAAACACAGGTGGTGTTTTGTGAGCCGGCAGAGCTGTGGCACAAGGGCTGGAAAACAGCCCCAGGGCAGCACAGGGGAGTGGGACTGGAGCATGGGGGATGCACTTGGGGTGCATGAGCAAACAGGAGGCCGGGGTGCTGTGCCTCTCCCAGCAAGTCAAGAGGGTGCTGGTGGTGATAGCTCCAGTGCCCAGGCTCCTGTGGTGCTGGCCAGACAGGGAGTGAGCTGTCAACCCAGGCTGCTCTGACAGCTGAGGGGAGGTTAGATAATGGTGCCTGCCTCTAGGCTGGGGGACCCCCATCAATGCTCATTCCCCTTCTTGGGGTCTCCCTTCTCTCCCTCACCCTTCCATACAGGAGGGAGGACTTTCACCTTGAGGGATGGAATCTCAGTTACTACTGCTTCTCTGAAGTTATTTATGGTCTCCCATTCACTTAATCCGGTCTGTCTCGCCTGCCCTGTTGCTTGGCCTCCATCCCTGGGATTCAGCTGGTTTCCCTCCCCGATGACAGCAGTGCAGTTAGTTGCAGGGCTGACCCTCCCTGCTCCCTGGCTCACTCCACCACGCCTCAGAGCGGGGCACAAATGGACACAAGCAATGGCCTTTGGTTGCACTCCTTTCTAAACAAAAGAATAAAAAATTAAAAAAAAAAAGAGATAAAAATAAGCCCAGTTATCCCAGCACAACCGGGGCAGTGCTCAGTCTGTCTGTCTGTCTATCCACAACACCTCCTGGCCAGTGGATGAGGACTTGCTGCTTCCCTGTGATCAAGTGTGTCTCTTAAGGACAAGGACATGGGCTGGCACACTGAGCACTGCCATATGAAAAGGAAAACCAAGCCAGTGGAGAGGGGATGTGGTTTCTCTCAGCTGCAGCAGGAGTTAGTCTCGGGGTTAAAATTGCATGTTAGACAAGGGGGCACAGCTGCTGCCAGCCAGACAGCCAAGGGGACAAGTGTTGCATACCTCCAGGTGCTGACCCTCTCCTCCACCCTTCCCTGCACTACACTGCCTGGTTGGGGGAGGCATGCATGACTTGCCGTATCTTTGGGGTGGCTCACTTAGAGCCTCTAGGATGAAGCTGGGTGTCTCAGCCCAGTGCAGTTGAAAAGTGACTGCAGTTTTGCTGTGCTGGGGCCAAATACAATGGGGTGTGTGAGGGAGGGCTCATCCCATGCACAGAGCGGGCCAGGGGTGCTCCTGACCACCCCCTCACCAGGTCTGGCCAACTCATTGGTGTTAATGGATGGCTCTATGTGTCTATACCAGTGGGGAGTGGGGGGGGCTGCAACTGCCCATGGCCAAAATTCACTGGCAAATAAAGCAGTCTTGTTTGCTGAGGGGGAGTGCAGGAATTTAGGGAGTAGTTTGGCAGGAAGTTCAATACTTGCATATTGGAAAATAGTTTGTCCCTGTGCCCACCTGATGTTTTTCCCTTCTCCATTGCCAGTTTCATTCTAACTCTCTGGCAGAGTCCATTTCTTTCTCCCCCACACACCCCAGGACCCCTTCCCTCCATCATTGCCCCTTCCATCCACAGCTTCACCCCTCATCCCCCGCAGACAGGCTGAGAAGGGATGGCAGGAAGATCTGGGCATCCCACTCCCTCATTGTGGGGCTGCAACACTTGCAGCTGTGAGAGGAGGGGGCTGAGCTGCTGTCTGGGGGGGCTGCATGTGAGGAACCACCACATCCATCCAGCCCCAGGTCATCCCATGGGTCTCCTGGCACAAGGGATATCTTTTTCCAAGTCTGAGAGCGTGGTGCTCCCCAGTGGGCTCTGCTGTGATGGGGCCATGGGTCTGCCCTTCCTCCAGGCTCCTGGACCTCTTCTCTTCTTTGGGGTCTGTGTGTGTGCATGTGTGTGTGCAGATCCCTGCCAGCATTGCTGGAGCCTATGCCTTGGCTCCAAAATCTGAATCTGGCTGTGAGGATTTCAGACCACCAAGGTGCACATTAATTTTCCTGATGCTCATTTATATTTTGCCAATCAGAGAAATATGTGTGATGTGTGCAGGCAGACACTGGGCTCTCACCTCGTCTCCACCTCTTTCCATTTCCGTGGCTCTTACTATTTTATTCCTCAATCAAGTATAAAAAGCAAAGAGGAGAAAATATCCAGCACCCTTCCTCCTCTCCAGCAGTAACTTTCCTTGTCGGAGGAGTGTGAGGCACTGCCAACTTTTCACAAGTTAAGAGTTAACCTTCATCTGGCTTTAATACCCAGTGGAAACATGGCTCCCCTCCTCAGCTTGTCTTAAAGGATTAATCACATTTCTGAAGTTCACTCATATTCCTTCTTTTATTATTATTTTTTTTAATTGAACGATGCCAAGAAATTCCAGAAGTATTAAGCATGTTCGCTGCAAATCATTTTTATGACATTGCAAAACCTCCCCTTTTCTTTTCAACCTCCTCCCCTTCCCTCAGATCTGGGCCCGGGAACGCTGGCTCCCCCCGGCAGCCGCCCGGCAGCCCCTCTGCGCCGCGCTCAGGGAGGCTTTCTAGCCACCTTGCCAAGAGAGCTGGTTTTTATTTAAACTCCATAAAGGATCTTGCTTTAATCAGAAAGTCTGCTTGAGAAATTTCATGTCACTTTTCCATGACTGTGGGTGGGAGAAGCTTGGAGCCAGAGTTGTCTTTTGCTCTTGGAGCGCTGCTGCATTTCCCAGAGAACAAAACCACATTTTTTTTGCCGGCTGGGGCTGCCAAGGGAGGCTGCCTGCCGCCCGCCTGCCACCAGCCCTCCCACTTCCCCCCAGCCCTCCAAACTGCCCGGGGTCACGGGTGCCATGTCCTGGGATGGGTTTCGAGGGGCAAAGAGCTGTTGACAGCGCGTGGCCATGCCGCGCCGTGCCGACGGATGCGACGCGCTGCCTTAGTGTAGGGTTTTGAAAAGCAAGTGCGGTCTTGTCCGGATTCAGCAGTGTGCCACTCAGGAGATGTGTATTAGCACTGGGTCTCGGGGAAGATGGGCTGGCTTGAGCCTTGATGCAACAACGTGACTTCTGATCGACTGCAAGGATGCACAGTTGTCACTAGTGGTCGCTTGGGCTGGTGCATGGTACTGTAAAAAAGCATGTGCGGGGCTTTTTTCCTGGCACAAAACTTTCCAGCACAAACTTTGGGCTTGCAGTGCCCTGGGAAGATTTACCATTGTGGCCAGGGAGAGCACAGACCAGTTTCTTCTCCAGGAAGCTTGGCCAGGCCAGGCTGGAGCACTCACAGACCTGCCAGATCCACAGTTTTCACCACAGCCCTCTGCTACTGCTTTGAAAAACAGGGAAAAGGAAACAAAAATTCAAGCACCCCTTCTCCCCACCCCGTGCTTCCACTCCTGCTGCCTGCATTGGCCCTGTCAGGGGAGTGAACCCCATTACAGCCTCATAGGGGTACATGGGCCGAGACAGGGTGTCTTCATGGCTGCATTAGGGAGTGGGCAGCTGTGCCACGTAGATGAGGAGCTGCTTTTACTTGCAGGTCACTGTTCTTTGAACTGCGGCATGGGCACTGCTTGGTCACTTGCAAAGTGTACTGATTAACCAGCCTTCAGACATGAGGTACTTGATAGGAAGAAGAGTGCCCAGAGCAGACATGCTGATTGTTCAGGTGCTGGAGGAGCTTAGGGCTGCTCTGGGAATGCTGGGAGCTTCCAGCATTCACACACCTTCTCCCACTGTATCACTCGGTGTCTGTACATGCTTGAAGCACTCTGGGCTCCCTAAGTTATGACTACAAAGTTAGCTTCTTGGTAGTAGGACAGCAGCTGCATTTGAAATAGCAAGTGGCAGAAGGATCATTTTTGGCTGCCCTTCAGTGTTGCTGTAAGTTGGCTCATTTTTCACTCTCAGGCCAGGATTTTTCACACCCAGTTTCTCAACCATGGAGCAGACAGTTTCTCCAGAAGCTGTGTTTTAAGTTACCCATTTTGTAGGAAGGAGGAGGAGAAAAAATATAAAGCTCTGAAACCAGGCCAGTTTCCCTAGCTACTGGGGACAGAGCGGTCCTCTGCCGGCACCACAGTGAAACAGCCCCCAGTCCACAGGGACAGAATGAGCTAACACCAAGATGCTGAGTCAGCCACCAAGGTGCCCTGTTATTCGTTCTCTCTGCAGATCTCAAAGATTTCAAGTTTGATGGCCAGCATGTGATCGAGGTAGATGAAGGGAACACAGCTGTCATTGCCTGCGACTTGCCCGAAAGTCACCCCAAGGCTCAGGTCCGCTACAGCGTAAAGCAGGAGTGGCTTGAGTCCTCCAGAGGTGAGTCATGGTCTGAGGTCTGTCCTGCTGTGTCCACTCCCAGGATCCTCAGTTTTACTCTTCCTTACCATCAGTAGCTTTCTTTGCCTGCTGTCTCCTTGTTAGCCCATTGCCACCACTCTGAGCATAGGTTAGTTTAGGGTCTCTGCCAGGTCTCCCTGACATCCCTGCTGCCTGAGACCGAGGACCCATGTGTAACACCAGCTTGCAGTCAGGTGAAAGGAAACAGAATTAGGTGATGCACACCACCAGTCTTCATTGGGTGTCTCCATGTGTCCATGAAGCATTCTTCAAGCCCAGGCTGGCTAAAGTTGACTTTGATTTTGGAGAAATTTTTAACATGTACATCTGAATTTTGCAGCTTTGCTGCAGCTGCTGCATCCAGCTGTGATAAGCTACCTTCACCTGAGGCTCTGTTCCTTCTGTCATTGCATCATTGCTCCCAAATTGCTCTCAAATTGGTATTTGAATCAAAAGGGGTAATTTCAGTGCTGTTGGTGTTACTGTGTTGTTTATTCCCTTCCTGCTTGTCTGCCTTTTCTTCAGGGCACTGTATGTCTTCCAGTAGGCTGGGTAGGACCATATCTTATGACCACATGCCATGTCCTCTTCTGTCTCTACAGACAATTACCTTATCATGCCATCCGGGAACCTTCAGATAGTCAATGCCAGCCAAGAGGATGAAGGAACATATAAATGTGCTGCCTACAACCCTGTGACGCAGGAGGTGAAAACCTCAGTCTCCAGTGAGAGGCTCCGTGTGAGACGTAAGCCACTCTCCCTTCACTGCACATCTTCTCCAGCCCTGGGAGCACATACCAGTGCTATCACAGATGCTTTTCTGTGTGAACTGACAATTATCAGTTGCTGGGAAACTCCATTCCGGCAGATGAAGGCCCCAAGGTCTCCTCCTGGCTTATGTATGTGCAACCCTGGGATTGCTGTACCTCCTCAGGATTTGCTCTTGATGATGGGCCAGCAAAAGCCATTAGGCCTTTAATGAGACTGTTTGCTGTGTGCATGCATCCCTTAAGGACTGTCCCTCTTGCTCTGCGTTGCTGTTTATCTGTCTCCGCCCAGAGGAGCGGCTCACTAGCCCTGCCATTAACCCAGCCTGCACTCTGCACAGGGTGCTTTCCCACCAACCACCATCCTTCCCACCCCTCTCCTTCTTCCTCCTCTCCTCACCAGGCTCCACAGCAGAGGCAGCCCGGATAATCTACCCCCCTGAAGCTCAGACCATCATTGTCATCAAGGGCCAAAGCCTCATCTTGGAGTGCGTGGCCAGTGGCATTCCCCCACCACGGGTCACCTGGGCCAAAGACGGCTCCAGTGTCTCCGCATACAACAAGACACGCTTCCTGCTCAGCAACCTCCTGATTGACCCCACAAGTGAGGAGGACTCAGGCACCTACAGCTGCACGGCTGACAATGGGGTTGGGGAGACTGGAGCTGCATTCATCTTCTACAACGTGCAGGTGTTTGGTGAGTGCTGCTGTAGCCCTTGTTTCAGGAAGGGCTTGGACTTTCTCCACTGTTTTCCAGGGAAAATACTAGTGCTGCTGTACTCTTCTTGGAGAAGCCACAGTGCAATGCAAACCCCTGCTTGTGGTCCAGTTTCGAGGAGATAGGAGAAATTCGTCCTTGAAGGTGGTAGTCCCACCTTCCTGGATCCCACCCTGGGCTGGAGATGATGGATTCTCCCTTCCTCTGCAAAAGCTCTTTTGTAATTTGTCGCACTGGGATTGCTCTAACACTTTCTAGTAGTGGAGGACTGGTTGCTTGTTACACGTTTGACATTGTCATGGCAAATTATACTCTGACGTCTTCCCTTTTTGTTCTGTTCTGTAAGGAACCTCTCTATGAGGTGGGAAGTGTAAGGGAACATTACACCTTAGATATTTCTACCATGTAGCCTTCTCCTTCTCCCAGCATTAGAGAGGGGAAGCCTAAGTTTTATTGGATTGCATTTCATCCAGATGACAATGTGTTCTTTGGCACAAGCGCAATCTTTGCAGAGTAGCATTTCAGCTCAGAAAAATGGGACTTGTAGGTGGCTGATGTCATCTGAGAGGGGCAGATGGCCTTGGGCCACCTCTCCTTGCAGTTCATATGGATGCTGAAGGGAAGGTGCAACAAAGTAGACCCCTGTGGGCCCCCACAAAAGGGGTGGGACTTGGAGGTGGTGTAAGGATCCATCACTCTGCCCTTGTCCCTGCCAGAAGGAATGTGCAAGGCCATGACCGTGCTGTGCTCCCTGCCAAGTGGCACTCAGCAACTGTGGTTTTTCCCCACACAGAGCCCCCAGAGGTCACCATGGAGCTGTCCCAGCAGATCATTCCCTGGGGTCAGAGCGCCAAGTTCACCTGTGAGGTGCGAGGGAACCCCCAGCCCTCTGTCATGTGGCTGCGCAACGCTGTCCCCCTCTCCGCCAGCCACCGGCTCCGGCTGTCCCGCAGGGCACTGCGGCTGGTCAGCGTGGGGCCTGAGGATGACGGCATATACCAGTGCATGGCGGAGAACGAGGTCGGCAGCGCGCAAGCCATGGTACATCTGAGAACAGCCCAACCAGGTAAATCCCTCTCTCCAAGATTGTTACCGTTCAATCCCAGAGCGTAACACACAGGGAAAGAGCAGGTGGAGCAGGAGAAGGTTGGTGTGCAATCCTCTCGCTTGTGTTCAAGCTGCCTTGCTCTTCCTCCCCGTTTTACCCTATGCTTTGAGTGCTTTTTTGCCTGGGAATTCTGTAACTCCCTGTAGGAACAGATGGTAGTGGGTTTACTTGTAAGTGCAGTGCCACGTGTGCACACTTGAGCAATCTCTACATGAAGGGCATAGGACAACTGGGTGTAGTGCCTCACCCCAGAGCTTGCTCAGCTCTGCCTCTGAGCTTGCACTGAACAAGGGCAAAAACACTGATGGGGGTGGATTCACTCTGGGGTAGGAGAAGTACCACCTGATTCCTTGGGCCCTGCTGAATTTATCCAGAGTATACAGGAGGTTCAACCTCAACATCAACATGAGGAAGTACTTCACTGCGAGAGTAACACGGCACTGGAACAGGCTGCACAGAGAGGTGGTGGAATCTTTGTCACTGGATACTTTCAAAAGCCACCTGGACTTGTTTCTGTGTGACCTACTCTAGGCTATCTTTCTCTGGCAGGGGGCTTGGCCTAGATGATCTTTAGAGGACCCTTCCACCCCCTACCATTCTGTGAAGAGGGGTTTCAAAGAGGTAGGAAGCACCATGTGGCCAAGATCTGTTCTCAGAGGGGCCCTAGTGAGATGTGTTAGGTTTATAGCAGAAGAACAGGTTGTTGCCAACACCTTTTTGAGCGGCACAGGAGGCAGCACTGCCTGTGACCTGATCCCTCTAAGGTACCTCTGCTGCAATGGGTGTATAGCACAGGTCTGAGAGGTTCAAGAGGCTCATAGCTCTGCCTTCACCCCAGACTGGGACAAGCATTTACACTGCTTTGACACCTTGTCTTTCAGGAGCTACACTCAACCCTGGGCAAGACACCCAGTTGGGCTCAGCTCAGCCTCCAACACCACCTTCCAGGGACAGTGCCTTAAAGCTGCCCCTGGATAAAGCTGGACTGCCAAAGCCTGGGACGACCCCGCTGGCAGCATCTCCACAGTGTGCTGCCAACAGTGAGTTGGTGTCTCCAGCTGAGGCCCCCATCATCCTCAGTTCTCCTCGGACATCCAAGACAGATAGCTACGATCTGGTGTGGAGACCTCGGCCTGACAGCAGAGCCCCCATCCTCTATTACGTGGTGAAGCATCGCAAGGTATCACTGTTTCACCCTGCTCTCATCTTTCCTCTGCACCGTTCCACAGGTGGGCCAGTGGCCTCACTGCACCTTTTCACATCTCTTGAGTAGGTGCATTGGGGCAGGGGCACCATCACTCACTGGCAGCGCTTGTTGGTGGGACTTCCTCAGCCGTAGTCTCAACCTGTTGAGGTGTGATGAGTACAGGCTGTTTGTCAATCTGTCCAAGAAGAGCCTGTAGTGGTGCTCGTCTGCCTAAGTACACACACATGTATTTTCAGTCTGAAGAGCTTCCAATTCCCAGCTGTGTGCTTACACAAGTAGGAAGTCCTGGGGGCAGATTGCGCAGTGACTTGATCTGTGATACTTTTGTCTTGGCACAAGCCATGGGGACACCTTGAAAAGCTTAGGTTGCAGGACAGAGCAGCAGCTCCTCTCTACTGCTCTGTTTAGCAGCACTGAAGCACCCATGCTCCATGACTGTGAGAAGCTCACAGAGAGCTGTAACAGCCATGTTAAATCCTCTGGAAAGGTCCTCAACCAACAGTTTTATTCTGGGAGCTGAAGGACAGTGCACTGTTGAGCATATCTCTTGGCTGGTGGCACAGCATGAGCATACGGTGCACTGCTAAGCCCTGCTTGGGCCCAAGGGCTCTTGCCCTCTATGGTGCTTCTGAGCACCATCGGCAGAGTGCAGGCAGAGCTGTAGCCCAGCAGTTTCTCTACATAGTGAAGCATTGTTGAGGTAAAAACTCTGCTTTTGAGGTGTAGAGCATCTATTCCCATTTTGCTGGGGATATGGGCTTGAATTTCATATAACCCAAACCATTCATAGAATGGTTTGGAAGGGACCTTAAAATCATCCAGTGCCAACCCCCCTGCCATGCCTTTGATCAGGTTGCTCAAAGCCCCACCCAACCTGGCCTTGAAATAATTCCAGAGAAGGGACATCTACAACTTCTCTGGGCAACCTGTTCCAGTGTTCACCATCCTCACAGCATAGAATTTTTTCCCAAATTGTAATTTAAATCTACCACCTTTCCGTTTAGAACTGTTACCCCCTCATCCTATCATTATACTCCCTGATAAAGCATCCCTCCCCATCTCTCCTGTAAGCCCTCTGTAAGTACTGCAAGGCCACTATAAGAATCTGTTTGCTGCTTGTATTTCCCCTGGGTATGCAGGGAGTTGCAGTAGAGAGGCAGGTTTTGCTTTGGGGTTTGAGTACATTCCAAGTCTGGCATGTTTGGATTCCCAGCCACTGCAAGGCACAGTTTTCAATTAATATGTGAATATATGTATCTGTTTTCCTGGAATTACTTGATTTTGTGAAAATATGGTATAATAGGAAGCTGTTATAATCCCTACACATACTTGATTTCTTTCTAAACAAAACTTAAGATGAGAGTTTCAGCTAACTATCTCTTTAAAGAGCCCTTTAAAACAAAGGCAGAAGATGCCAACACAAGAACACAATAGGACAAGCTTAAATAAAAACCAGATGATGTTAAAAGCCTCACCAGACTATTGGTTCTGGTTGTCTGCAAAGAAGAGATTTGTCCCCCAGTGGTGTATCATGTAACCACAAATTCTGCTCATGATCTTAACTTGCAGCCTGGAGTTTGTCCATATTTTATTTGTTTTTCAGCGCTTCACCTGGAAGGGGCTGTAGGGCAGTGGAGGTCACCATGGGTCACTGCAGTTTGCAGTAATATGTTTTCAGTGTAGTCCAAATTCTCAGCTGGAGACTCTTTCTTGGGATGCTTAAGGATTGTGTGGAAAGGAATTAGTCCCAAATAACCCTTAAACTTGTTTAGAAAGAGTCTCTTTCTATCAGAGATCCTTAGGATCAAGTTATATAATGATCTGGTTTTGACATCTTTAACTGGAAAACCATGTGTATGGAGAGGGAAGGAAGCAATTCAGCAATAAAAGAAAAGGCTCTTTGTGTGAGTGATGGCTGTAAGGAAAGCAAAACCTGCTGATGGGAGGCTTACATTTGTACTGGGCAAGGGCCTACTTCTCTGGAAATTATCTGTGAATATCTCTTTTTCCCTGCTCTTAATGCTGCTCCTAAAAGCTCAGCAGCCTGCAAGCAGTCAGATGCCACACAGCTGCTATCTTTGTTTCTTAAGAATTCCTCTTTTCCTTTCCTGGATATTAGCAGTCTTTAGGGGTCCCCACTCTGGCCTCACAACTCCATGGGCTCAGGAATAAAATTAAAACAAGGCAGGCATTAATCAGTCAGTGTCAAATGCTTGGAGAAGATGAATGATACGGCAGAGTCTTGGCATTTCCGTTTTGTTGCATTGCCTGCATTGCTAATGCTCCTTTCGGCACCGGGTCACTTCAGTGTCCTGCCTGTTTGCCTGCAAAAATATTATCCTTGCAGCTGGGAAGAAGGAGGAAGTTCCCACCTTCCCCCCCCAGCACGTGGCATCAGGGCATCGCTGAAAAACAATGTTTCCAAGCCTTTCTGGGGGCCATGGTCTCTTCCCAGCAGAAAGCTGTTCTCAAATGTTATGATTCCTCATTTCATCCAGAAAGTGCCAGTGGTGAGGCTAGATAAAGCTGGATAAAAAGCCATTAGTCAAACAATTTAGATCTAGATGACCAAAGTGGTGTCTGGGTACCTCATCCCATGGAAATGGCCAGTGTCTAAATGAACAGCTCAGCAGCTGGACTGAAGGAGAGTTTTGGCTCCTAAAGTAGCTTGAGCCTCTGGCTAATGCTATGCTTTGTGCACATGCCACCTCCAGAGCTTTACACATGTTGAGGGGCACTGGTACCAGAGGGGACCAGTGGACAGAAAGGGGCTGAGTGAACCTGTGGGGTCAAGAAAACACTGTGGTTCTTGGAGATTTGTCCTGCTTATACCTGAATCCTTCAGCTTTGCAAAATCAGGCTGGAAATATCTCCCTTTACAGGCAGGGAACTGGCCTCTGGGCTGGGAAGGTAGCCCTCACTGAAACACAACCTGTCATGAAAGTTTCTGAGTTCTGTGCAGGCAAGAGCCCAGCCTGCCTCCAGCTTTGCAACGCCTGTGTTGCTCTCTCAGCAGGTCACCAATGCCACTGACAGCTGGACAGTGAGGGATGTCCCAGCCTCACAGCACCGTCTGACACTCACCAGGCTGGACCCTGGGAGCCTCTACGAGGTGGAGATGGCTGCTCACAACTGTGCCGGCGAGGGACAGACGGCCATGGTGACCTTTCGGACTGGTAAAGGTCAAACCTTCCCCTGGGTGTTTTGATCTGAGTCAGGGGAGGGTCTTTCCAAGATGTCTCAGCCCAGCCCTGAGGCACAGGCACCAGCCTTAGGACAAAGGGACTGCTTCTGCTCTGGGAACTCATCTGCCCTCAGTTTAGAGTGACTTTGTCAGAAGAGAAAGTGGAGGGTGGGATTGAAATGGGATGGGGAAAATCAGGTCTTCCCCTCTGCCTGGGTTGGAGTGAGTCACTTCCTCCCTCGGTGTCTCTATTGGACACCTGCAGAACCATAGAAAATAGGTCTGGTGTGGATGTCAAGAGGTCATTTAACCCATCCTCTGCCACCTGGAAACAGAATCAGCCTGTGAGTGTTGTTCCCAACAGGTGTTTTTCTAATCTGTCCTGAAAAGCTTGTCCTGCACCAAAGGAAACTCCAACCCTTCCCAAGCAGTATGCTTGATGCTGAGCTGTCTTTGCCACTGAAAGGACATTCCAAATGTGTACACTAAGTCCTTCTGTCTCCTGGCTGCTTTTCGTGTCTCTGGCAGGTGTAGGGAATGGCATTCCCTTTGTAGCAACCTTCCCCATGGTGTCAGGCTTCCTCACATCTCCCCTCAGGCCTTCATCTTGTGCTAATTCCTACCTTCTCAGGGAGAAATCTAGCAATGTTTCAAGAAATCCAATTAAAAGTTTTAGAAAATTAAATATGAAGAGAACCTATTAGCAGTTTAACAAACCTGCCCCTTTAGCTTTAGTTCCTGCCTGCAGGTTGAACGCTTGGGAAATCTAGGGCCACTTGAGACCAGAGAGCATGTACCTCAGCATCATGGCTGGGAAGATTTTATTTGCTCATCGCACTGAAAATTAAGTCTGTCTCCATGTCACTAATGCCACTTCTCCCTTCTGCACAGGCCGGCGCCCAAAACCAGAGATTGTTGCCAGCAAGGAGCAGCAAATTCAGAGGGATGACCCAGGAACAAGCACTCAGAGTAGTAACCAGTCCGACAACAGTCGTCTGTCCCGTAAGTCCCTCCATGAACAGGGCAAGGAGGGAGGGATCTCTTGTGGGTGGCAGTGGCCACATCACGCTGGAGTCAAAGTCTCCACTGGGTAAAAGCAAGACTGTGCAAAGCTGGATGTGTGGTTACTAGCTCATGATGAGGAGAGGTCCTTCTCAGACACCCCTGCTACAGCACTTAGCAGGCAGGCTGTCTTAGGAGGGCAGGCTGATCCCGCTGCCTGTCCCCACCATTAATGCAAGGACTTGTCAGAAACTCTGTCTCTTGCCAAGTTTCATATGGAGGGTTCAGAAAGCCCTGCCATGGAGTCTGTGAACATGCTGTGCACAGGACCAACAAGCTGCCACGCACTGCTGGGTGCTGGCAGCATGCAAGGGAGAAAGGGGACCCAAGTCCCTGCAGGTCCTGGCATCCTTCTCTCAGCCAAGCCCTGACAAGCAGCAATTAGTGCCCATTGTAGGGGTGCAGGTGTTCTCATTTGGAAAAACATCAGTTCTTTACTGGCTATTCCAATTCATTGTTTCCCACTTCATGTCCGCCATTACTGTTGTTCAGCAGTGCCATTATCCTTTCTGTGAAATTCTCTCCTTCAATCCTTAGCCTCTCTGTGAAGTCTCCTCTTTCAATCCCCCACATTCATTCATGTGTTGCTTTTTCTTTAATCTCCACAGCTCCATTCATCTCTTTCTTTCCCGTCTTTTGATTGTTTTCTTACCAAATTACATTTCTACAGCTCAGGACTTTTCCCTGTTTCCTCCTCAGATGGTTCTTCTCAATCTCTCCTGGTTTTCATCTACACTCACCTGTCCCCAGTGTCAGTCTCCCTCTGTTCACTGCTTCCACATCAGCCAGGCCTTCTGCTCTATCTCCAGCCCTGTATCCAGACCTCTCACTGCTGTCCCTCCCATGACGGGTGCACACACCTAAAACCTCGTCTCATCCTACTCGACTTGTGAGTGGAAAAAGAGCAAGATGAGAGCAGGAGTAAAAGATGTTTGCAGGACACGAACTGAAAGGAGTGAGGATTTAGGGGTGCCAGCTCTAATGATGAGACAGAAAGAAGAGAGCATTTGGGACATAAAGAGCATGTGGGTGGATGCAATGCAAGTAGTCCACGTAACTCTGAGCTACAGGATCCTCCAGACAGGACCAGAGGAATGAGTTTCATGTCCCAATGTCCTTCTGTGTCCCTTGTAGCTCCAGAAGCACCAGACCGTCCAACCATTTCCATGGCATCTGAGACCTCTGTGTACGTGACCTGGATCCCTCGTGGGAATGGCGGGTTCCCCATCCAGTCTTTCCGTGTGGAATACAAGAAACTGAAGAAGTTGGGAGACTGGGTCCTGGCCACCAGTGACATTCCTCCCTCTCGCCTCTCTGTTGAAATCCCAGGCCTGGAGAAAGGTAGGCAGGTGTTCTCTCTGTTTCCCGGAGGTCTGTAGGAAAGCTGTGCAGTCCCTGTAGGATGTTTAGCCATCTGTCATGTCATGCTTAGTCCCAGCATGTGTGAGCGAAACAAAGCCTCCCCAGGTCCAGCCTCAGATGCATGGGGAAAAGCTGCAGACACTTCTCCAATTTCTCCAGCTGCAAAGACCAGCATAAATTTGACCTCCCTCAGGGAGGCTTGCACATGCTTTTCTATATTACAGGATATAGTTACTAAAGGCATTTGGTTTTGCCATTTACTAGACAGAAAGGAACTTTCCTTAGCTACAGGCAAGACAGATGGGCACACAATTCACATTGCACTACACATGAGAAAAGACAGCATCGCTGAGTTGGACAGCTTAAAAGGGCAACATACCAACTTAAAGACCAGTAAAATGATAAATGATGGTTGGGTAAAAGTTATTTAGACTTTGACCTTTTAACCGATTTTTATGTACTTAATTTCCATGTAGTAGAGGAAGGACAGCTTCCCATAGCTGCTTTTGGGTTGGGACATCCTTTCAGACATCTCTGAATCCATCCACACACCTTCCAGAACTGCTACCTATCCTCTAGACCATCCGGACAGGAATTGGGGAAGACAAATAAAAGCAGGTTTCACCTAGCACGTGGCTGATATGTGGCCTGGACTTCAATCAAAACTTTTCTGTAGGCTCGCGGCCTTCTGGAGAAGATGTAGCCCTTCTCCACAGGTCTGTGCTGACAGTAGAAATCTTGAAACACTCCAATCTCTGCAACTCTTTTCTTTCCCAATTTTCCCTTAGGCATGTCCTATAAATTCCGTGTCCGGGCACTGAACATCCTGGGAGAGAGTGAGCCCAGTGCGGCTTCTCGGCCGTATGTTGTGTCTGGCTACAGCAACCGAGTCTACGAGCGCCCTGTGGCCGGGCCATATATCACCTTCACAGATGCCATCAATGAGACCACCATCATGCTGAAGTGGATGGTAAGGTTTGTAGGGGGAGAGATCTTTGTGCAGGAAGTGGATGTGTGGGTACTACTTGCCCAGCTCACACATCTTCCAGGTTACCACACTGCAGCCTGTCACCAGCACAATTGAATCTGGGATCAAATAGTTCCCTGCTGCAGAGGAGGACTGGGCTTGGGCCACAGAGAATCAGGGGAAGTCAGAGAGCCTAGGAAACCCCTTCTGCCTCAGTCCAGCATTATACACAGGAGGAGTTTCAGCGAACAGGCCTCAGGGTCTTGACCATTTTGTTCCCTAAGCACAGTTCAACAATGCATGAGATGGCTGCTTGCTCTCCTGGCCAAATTCCTGGAATCCATTAGCACCTCTGTTTATCCTGGTAGTTTCCAGCAGATATTCCCTTCAGTCTTGCTGGGTAGCAGTCCTAAGTGCTGATAATCATTTACAGCAGTTCAGTTGATTTTTAGGAGTGGGCAGGATCTTTTGGATCACGAGCTACAAGCTCTGATCCAAGTGTTTCCAACAGCTTTAGAGCATATTCAGAGGGACGCATTGCCCTCTCCTCTCCTACCTGCTCCTAGACAGAAATTTCTACGGGGCAGGATAAGCACTGCTGTTCATTTAAACACAAACAGTAGCTGATAAAATACTGAGTGAAAGACAGCAAGAACACACAGAGCTGGGACAGTACTGCCTGGATGGGAGAGGAACAGAGCTGACTTAAGAAACACAAGACTCCTGCAGTTATCAATTCATGGCAAGATGCAGTTTGTCTGGAAGCCATGAGCCTACCAGAGTCAGGGTGAAGCTATGCTTGCCCTTGCCCAGCTGAGTCACTGTTGATGAGGATTTTTTTTTCTCTGAAGCACTGGCTGGGGCTGCTGAAAGGGAGCAGAGTACTGGATGCTTGTGATGACAGGACCAGACTCATGGCTTGTCTGTTACCTGAGAAGGAAGGTTTGACAGTATAAAATAGCACTTGAGCTTTTGGAAGGAAAACCAGTACTGTGCAGTGGCAAACAATGACAACACAGGAGATTCCCCCCTGCTGAGTCCTCCTCCTGTCCCATCCCATTTATCCGCACCGCTCTTCACGTAGTGCAATATGGAGTGCACACATCTCTGCTAATTTCTGCTCTCCCTCCCGTTCTCTGCAGTATATCCCAGCCAGCAACAACAACACTCCCATCCATGGTTTTTACATCTACTACCGCCCCACTGACAGTGACAACGACAGTGACTACAAGAAGGATGTGGTGGAAGGTAGGACATACTGAGAGACTGGTCCCAGCTGCTTATTCCTCCTGGAAGAGTACACAGCCAGAAGGAACCTTGTGCACAAAAGGCAGTAGCTGCTGCCTGGGCCTGTTTTACCTAGCACTGCTGCAGAGCTGAGCAGCAATGTGTTTCCCAAGGAAGCCAATGGCCCTTGTGTGTTTGTTCCCTCCTCAGGAGATCGGTACTGGCACTCCATCAGCCACCTGCAGCCCGAGACCTCGTATGACATCAAGATGCAATGCTTCAATGAGGGTGGTGAAAGCGAGTTCAGCAATGTGATGATCTGTGAAACCAAAGGTAACCAGCTTCACAGGGCTCTTGTGGGAGCACAGCCCACTGCCTTCCCTGACAGCAGCTGTCAGAGCACAGCTAGGCAGGCACCCTCCCAGTCTCATGGGGTGTCATCCATACTCAGGCAAGGTGATGATGGAGGCAGCACTGGGGAGAGGAGAGGCATAGTTTGCTGATGCTGCTGCTCAGTACATGTATATATCCACACCAGTACTCACAGACTCCATGTGCAAAGTCCATCACTGTTTCTGTCAGAGTAGTTACCTTCTGTTTTCCTAAGTATCACATAGATAGTAACTGGAACCAGAATGGCTCTTTCCCTTACTGTGCTCAACTCCTGTATTTGGTTAGGAGCTGATCCCATGTTGTTTTCCAAGCAGCTGCACCATCATGACAGGAACAGCATTAAGTCCAGGTGTGTGTTTTGGAGAAGTGATTTTCCTTCTTCCCTTTGCTTTAGCAGCCCAAGGATCTGACAAGTCTGTAAGCCAAGCACAGAGGACTTGGCTGTACTGCAATATGCATCAGACTAGGAAGTCCTGTGTTGTCCAGGAGCACTTATTTAAAGCTACTGTAGCAGTCTGTCCACTCCACAGCAGCATAAACATCCCTGTAGCAAGCTGCTATTCCACCTGCCATGTTTGTGTCTAATACACTCTCTCTCTTCCCTTCACAGCTCGCAAGTCTCTTGGTCTGCCAGGTCGTCTTCCACCCTCCACAGTGTCTCCCCAGCAGCATCCCCCACTCAGTGGTGGGCACGGTGGCCTGGGGACAGGAGCCATGGTGGCCCGTTCCAGTGACTTGCCGTACTTGATTGTAGGCGTTGTGCTGGGCTCTATAGTACTCCTCATCGTGGCCTTCATTCCCTTTTGCCTTTGGAGAGCCTGGTCCAAGCAGAGTAAGGGTTCTTTCTTGAGGGTTGACTTACAACATGTGCTCTGCCCTGTGGGGTAGATCTGACCCTGAGTCTAGTTGAGTCAAACACCCAAAAGGTGAGGGCTGCACATTCTGGGAAGCAGGGAGAGGGTCATCAGAGGACACATCTCAAATGTCCCGTGGAACCCCATAAAGACAAAGGCCGTTGTCCTACTTACCTTGCTGAGAAAGAGCCCTGGGATTAGAACAGGGGAAAAGGGGCACCCCCTTTCCCCTTGTGTAGGGTCCTCTTCCACCATTTGTTTCCAAGTGTGCTTTGGCTGCCAAAATAGCTGCCTGATAGCACAGCCTAACATCCCTGCTGAGCTTCACAAACCTCAACTTCACCTCTGAATTTGGCCTCAGACTTTGTTTTTATTCCTTCTGCAGAGCAAACCATTGACATGGGCTTCCCAGGAGCTGGGCTACTGGTATCATCCTGTCAATACACCATGGTGCCCATGAGAGGCATCTCTGCTCCTCGTGCCAATGGACATCCCTATGTTAACGGCCAACCCTATGCCAGCGGGGCACATCTGAATGGCATCTGCCCCTCTGCAGGAGTGGGGTATGCAAGCACCAGAGATTACAGTCCAGATGAAGTGCCACCGGTATGTCCACACCTGTGGTTAAAAGTTGGTTTGACATGTGCTGGAGGCCATGGCTGTAGTGAGAGGGCTTTTCCAGACATGGCTGGCACCCTTTGCAGCATGTTGAAGCAGCAAGACTGGCTTCTTAAAATAGATTTCCCCTTTGCAGTGGAGTCTGAGACATGGGAGGAATAGGAGGGTCACCAAAGCACTGGTGAAGGGGTGATTTCTTGGGGTGGTGGCTCTGAATATGGAGAAGACAGTGAGCAAGGGCTATTTCTAGAGGAATGGTTCCTGTTTCTCCTGAGCAAAGTTCACAGGGCCTGACAGCGTTGATGACTCTGTGTAAATAGTAACACTGGCCAAGACAGTGCCACAGCTGAGACTATAAATCGATTGTCATCCCCTGTGATTAAGCAGCAAGTGTGAAGCTGTTTCTTTTTTTAGTGCCCAGCTCCACTGTCCTCTAGCAAAAGAAACAGTTTCAGCTTTCTCTGCCTTCTCTGTCATAAGAGCTTCACCAGTTTGCTCCACAACTCTGGCTCCCATATCAGCACCCACCTCTGAATGCTGCTGTGTGGTATTGCTCTGCTTGAGTATCCTTCTCTCTCCTTCCAGTCCCACGAGGAGACCAATGCCTTGCTGCAAGCGCGGGTGCTGCAGAACGGAAATGCCCAACAAGAATACCAACCCTCTAGGTTAGTCCTGGCTCATGGAGAGGGAGGGTGGAACAATCCAGTGGGACCCACAAGACCACATGCACACAAAAGCTGACCCTCACAACACTCTCATGTGTCCCAGTTCACTCTGGAAACAAATCCATGCTCCAAGACTAGACCTTCTTAGTCTAAATTCTCTTGTTCTCTTACGGTGGAGAGAGTTTAATCATAGAGATGGCTGCTTTTCCTTCCCCTGCTCCTAAGTGGGATACTGAAAAGTAGGATGAGAGAAGCTAGCACCTATGCCTGGATGCTGATACAGTTGCCCTATAATCTGGCCAGGGTCTAATTGCAGGTGCTTTGTGTCTCACTGTTCAGATGTGAAGTCATTTCTCCTATGCTTCTGGGAAGCATTCTCCTCCCAGCTTCTGTGGCACTCACTAAATGTGGAATCGTGGATACCAGGTCCCTTCACCATATTGCCATCCCACAAGTACATCCCAGTTTCTGCTCTTCCCCCCATTTAGGAATGCTCTGTGTCATTGTATTGACACAGCTGGCTGAGATGTTACATAGGTTGTATCTTTGAAGAAGGAAAAACTCTGTTAATAGTGCTAAACCTCTTTGTCTTCCTCTCCAGGTTGCCAAACTCAAGAACAGAAGACAGCTCTTTCCTGTACAGTGTCCCAGATGACTCCACTCATCAGCTTCTTCAGCCACAAGATGACTGTCTTCACCTTCAAGAGCACTTTGTTGGCCTGCATCATCCAGTGATGGGCAGCAAACTGGGAGGCCCAAGCCTGGATGCTCGACGGGACCCCCTCTTCCACCAAGGTCCGTGCACTGGAAAACTCTGTGCTTGCTTCATCTCATGGTTCTAGGCTGATCTTGAAGGGAAATCTCACTGTAAAGCCTTTCTGATGGCTCTGGTTCATGCTTGCTTCTGAGGTGCAAGGACAGTTTTAACACTGTAGAGCAACTGCATAGAAAGGCCAAACTAACAGTTGGGGACTGTAAATTGCCTCAGTCGGTTTTAGAGGATACATTTCTCATTTCTCTAAAAGTTTAAGCTGTATGCTGCCAAAAGAGAACATAGTCCTCCTTAATTTTGCATTTTTCAGATTGCCAATAAAACAATAAGGTCCCTGAAAAAATATGTGAATCCATCTCTGCAGGACCTGATCCATTACCTCTGCAGCGTGGATCAAACTTGTGTGCACGCATAGGATCAAATTTCCATGTAGCCAGGACTTTCAGAACATAGATCTTCCTCTTTGGTCAGAGTATCTATCCTCATAAAGTAGACTGTTGATGAGAAAGCAACCCCAGTGTCTCATTTCTGTATTCGTTGTAATAATTTCTTGCTCCTTTTCCTTTCAGGAAGTTCTTGCTGCCTAGGCCTAGTGCCAGTTGAAGAAGTAGAAAGACTAGATTGCTGCCAATCCAGAGGAGATCTCCATCCCCAGAATCCAGTGATCACATCTTTGGGTCAGGACCTACCGAGACATTTAAACAGCAGCCCACTGCCACTGAGGCCCTTAGAGACTCATTCTCCCACCAGCTAGGGACCAAGCTGCCTTTTGCAAAAGACTTATTCTAAAGACAAAAAGAGAATGGGTATTTATTTTTGTATAACACAACTATTTATATATTTATGCACTTGTATATAGATGTATATGTGCCTTTTATAATGCTATGGAGACAGAAAGCATCCTCAGCAAGGACACAGGAGGGCCCAAGAAACAAGGCAGCAGCAATCCGTGGCTGTTCATCAGAGCACAAGATTGAAACAGCAGCACAAGAGATGTTGCAGGACATGGGCCTGAACAGAGCCACCACCACCAAGATCTAGCACCCTCTTGCACGGAGGGCTTCACGAAAGATAATGCTGTCAAAAAGGTCTTTTCCTCTTCCCCACAGGAAGGTTTGTTCCGGGAACACACTCCTGTGAATGGACAGGAGGAGTTATGCACTCTGCCTAATCAACTTAAACAACCTTTCACATACATGCCATCCGCAGCTGCATATCTGTAAAGACAAACCCACGCTTTAACATCTAAAATAAAGGCTTTAGTCTTTTCTGTGGCTGGCTGTATGCTAAATCCTTGCACAGAATAAGCCTACTCTTTCTCACTTACAGATGTACAGCAAGCAGGACACCTATGGAAAACTGACATTTTCCTGCAGTTACAGTTTCCCAAATAGCCACTGACACAAATCTTCTTAATGCTGAGCTCAGGAGAAGAGAGACAGCTGATACCTGTACCAGATAAGTGACATAAAACTTCCAGTGAGGAGCACAGCTAGAGGAATTTTTGTTTATCTCCAATGTTGCATGAGTTGGGGGAGGCAGAAGAACACCCAAGGCTCTGCAAATTTTTTCTCCCTTATGCCCTACCCTCCATCCTCTGGTTTTCCTGTTTCAAAAGCTTTCAGCATCTAGGTCTGGGGGTTAAGGGCCAGGTTTTCTCTCTTAAGGAAATGGGAGATGCTCGGCAACCTCCACAGGGACCCACTGAGAGGGCTGAATGCACAGGTACCATTCATTTGGTTGTGCTGGGCCAGCAGGGGCAGTGATTGTGCCTGGCCAGGATATGGCTCAATCCTGGCTGAGCGTAGACCACACAGAGGAGCAAAGACCTGTGGCAAAAGGCAGGGAGTGGGGAAGAGGAGCAAGAGCAGCTACAGGTCATTCAATCTAATTAATTAAAAATTAGAACAAACCCTAAGCCTGCCCATGCACCCTCAGAAACTCTGCACTGGAAGAACCCCTCTGTTTTGGGGTTGAAAGAAGTTTTCCCAATAAGACAGGGTACATAAAATCACAGAATTGTCAGGGTTGGAAGGGACGTTAAAGATCATCTCATTCCAACCCCCCTGCCAATGGCAGGGACACCTCCCACTAGAGCAGGTTGCTCAGAGCCCCAT